>JAASFS010000058.1:0-45110 GCA_023333865.1 Globisporangium perplexum | reverse complement strand
GTCGTGCGCTCATGCTCCTGGGTCTTCTCGGTCTCGACGCGATCGACTCGCTTACATACCGTCGGTTGCGCGTGAACCGCTCATGTGCTCATGCCTCGCTGCTCCGACCAGAGTGGGTCGCCTGTGTGCGCACCAGCAGCAGCAGCCATCGCGGAACCCTATCGACGACACCGAATGAGCCATGAGCAACGTGTGAACCACTCCAGTACCCGCGAGAGCGCATACCCCGCGCATCGCGATCTACTGATATCCTGCTCAGACACGCAAAATATGTCCAGAGCTGCCTCTGGAGACTAATTCGCTCGCTCGCACCCGGATCCACCCGCAAGGTGTTCGAAGACCTTGAACACCGTGCGCTCTCTCGACCTCGTTCGCTCCGACGACGACCTCGATTCTTTCTCGGTGGATCCGCGGCTGTCGCGTCATGCGAGATCGGCGCTGCGTCACCGCTCATTCCGCGATTCGCTCGCGCTCGACGCTCCCGCGTCCAGTCGACGGCTCGCTGAGCACGACTCGCTGAGCACACGAGAGCGCCAGAGTCAACGACGGAGACGATGTCAGAGCCGACTGCGACCTCCCAGCGCCACGCGCTGCTGCATCTGCTCGCGCCGACGCCGCTGCTTGCGTCGATCTCGACCTCAGCAGCAGCAACAGCAGCCGCAATCACAACCACAACAACAGTCGAATCGCGACTCGAGAGCGACGCCGCGAGCCCCTCGCGCAGCCACAAGTGCTCGCTGTCGTTCATTCTCGCGAGCACCGAGAGCAGCGCCGCCGCCGCCGTGGACGCCGATCTGTCGCTGCAGCGGCTCTCGGACATCGCGTCCTTCAGCGAGCTCTACGAGTCGCTCAGCACGCCCGCCGGCGCCGCCTCCAGCGCGCACACACTCTCGCTCGACGCGCTCGCGTCGCCGAACGAGCGCGCCAAGGTGAAGCGGCGGCCAGCAGCGTCGAGCACCAGGAAGAGTTCGGACGCCACCGCCGCGCCGTCGCCGCCTGCGAAGGCGCTGGCGCTCGGCGGCGCCGCCCCCGCGAAGAAAGGCAGCAAGTTCTGCGTCGTCGAGGGCTGCGGCAGCCGCGCCAAGCACGCGCGGCGGTGCTGGAAGCACGGCGGGTCGGTCAAGTGCAAGGTGGCGGACTGCGTGAACCGCGCCAAGACCAAGGGCGTGTGCTGGTCGCACGGCGGCGGCACGCTCTGCTCCTTCGCGCACTGCGGCACCATCTCGGTCTCGAACGGCGTGTGCTGGGCCCACGGCGGCGGTAAGCGCTGCGTCACGCCAGGCTGCGCGCGTCCGGCGTACGAGCGCACGGCGAACCTCTGTAGCCTGCACTTCGAGGCGCAGCCCGCAGACGATAGAGCAGCGTAGCGAGGGCTGAGGCAATGGATGGACTGTACTGTACGTCGAGCAGCGCTCTGAGCGCCGTCACTGCAGGCTTGGGGGGGGGGAGGGGGTCCGCTTCTGCTCGGAGCTCGGCATTGTTGACCGCGAGGAGGCGGTTGACAACGCATACGTGACGCTTCCTGGTGCACTCGCGGGCGGGCGATGGCGGCGCGCGAGCTGCGCGATCCGACGCGCGAGGAGCTGTACGCGCATGAGGCGCGGCGCGCGCTGCCGGCGGAGATCCAGCAGATGACGGTCGAGGACACCGCGTGCACGTTCTGCGGCGTGAGCTACTTCGTCTTCGCAGAGGTGCAGGAGCTCCAGGCAACCGTCAAGACGTACAAGAAGACGTTCCATGTGCGCAGCTCGCGTCGCTGTGGTGCTCCAGTGCGTGCCGTGGGCGGAGTGCTAACTGGGACTGCTCGCTGCATCGCCTCTGTAGACGTTCGTGCGCTTCCTCGAGCGCGAGCGGAGGACCTCGCAGGACCTCCGGGCTGAGGTCGTGTCGCTCAAGAAGAGCTTCGAGCAGCTCGCCGGCGCGCTCGCAACCGGCGCGGCGCAGTTCGCGGCCGAGTGCTCGCAGCTGCGCGCGACGGACGCCGAGAGCCGCAGCAAGCTGCTCGCAGCGCAGCGCGACGCGAGCCAGCAGACGCAGGCGCAGATCAAGCGCGCGGAGGACGAGTGGCGCATGGCGAGCGCGCTCACCGAGCAGAAGCTGCGCAACGAGGTGTTGCACCTCTCGAGCCAGATCGAGAAGTGCAAGCTCCAGTCGGCGACGCAGGAGGCCGAGTTCGCCGCCGACTGCGAGCGCGAGCGCGCGACGATCCGCGAGCTCGAGGCGCGGTACGCCGAGGACCACGCGACGTGGCGCGCGTCCGAGCGCCAGGCAGTCTCGGAGCGCGACGAGCTCAAGCAAAAGCTGCTCGCGGCGACGGAGTGCGTGGCGGAGGAGAAGACCGCCGCGAAGCAGCTCGAGACGCAGCTCCGAGCGGTGCAACAAGAGCTCTCGCGGGTCGTGTCCGCAGGCGACGCGGAGCGAGCGGCGTTCTCGCAGATGAGCAGCGAGGTGATCTTGCTGAAGCACCAACTGCTCGGCGTCGAGAAGAGCAAGGCGCTCCTGCTCTCCGATCGCGCGCAGCTGCAGGAGGAGAAGGCGAAGAGCGACGAGCAGGTTCCGCAGCTGCTTCGCCAGATCGGGTCGCTCGAGAAGCGCATCGAGGAGAACGCTGCGGCGACCGAGAAGCTCAAGCAGGAGTACGGGAAGGAGCTGGAGAAGCTGCGGCTCGACCACGCGGCCGATCTCGCTCGTCTCCAGCGCGATCACGGGAGAGCGCTCGACGAGCTCAAGGCGTCGCAGAGCGAGTACGTCGCGTTCCTCCAGAAGGAGACGGCTGCCGTCCAGCACGGGGCGGAGAGCGCTCAGCACGACGTACGCAGCTTAGAGAAGCAGGTCGGTGCATGCGTGAGAGCAGACGAGCGAGCGCGTCAGCGTGTGACGAACCAGGACGTCTGTGGCTGCTTGCTTGCGACTGCAGCTGTACGATGCCGAGCAGCAAGCCTCGCACTGGCGAGACCAAGCAGAGCGCAGGGTGGAAGAGCTGCAGGTGCGCGCGCTGTTCACCGTGGAGGACGTGGTGTTGACGAGCTAACTGACTGCGAGCGAACTCCCCGACAGCATGTGCGTCTGAGCAGCATGCAGTCGAGATCGCTGACAGACGCGTTGGAGAAGAAGATCGTCGCTCTCGAGACCGACAAGGTGTGGGGGGGAGTCCTGCGTCTGCGATGCAGTGTCGGGACACAAGTGGTGCTCCATCGTTCGTCTTTGTCTGACGAGACTCGCTCCTCCGCTGGAAACAGAGTGACTTGGAGGACGAGCATGCGTCGCTGCAGCGCGAGCTCGATCTGCAGAGAACCAGCGCGAAGCAGCAGCTCGACGCACTCCAGCAGGACTCGGAGCATCTCCGCCAGCGCTTCGAAGCCCAGAGCGCCGCACTACAGAAGCATGTCGAGGTGATGCAGGCGCGAATCGACCAGCTGGAGCTTGAGAGATCGCAGCTCGCGACGCGTGCGGAGACGAAGATCAGCGGCCCGCAACTCGCGTGGGGCGACGACCAGAAGAGAATCGCGACAGGAGAAGGAGATGCGGCACCGCCGCGCGCGAAGAAGCCCGGCAACCGACACGACGGCAGCGGTGGCGGTGGGAGCGGTAACCAGGAGAACCACGACTTCGAGAAAGTGATCGAGAGGCTCCGTCTCAACCTCGACCAGAAGGACCGCGTGCGTGTCGACTCCGTAGACCTGCGCGTCTGCACCGAGTCTGCCACTCGTTCAATTCGATCACACTCGCCTCGGAACTGACACACTGCTCTTGCGAACAGGAGATCGCGCTGCTGCAGCAAACGGTGCACCGTGAGTGTCTCGAGCGCACATCGCTGCTCGAGAAGATGCGCGGCACCAAGATCCTGCCTGATGTCGTCGGCGCCACGCACTCGGCGCGCCATCCAGACTCATCGTCGCGGCAAGAGGCATCATCGAACCGAGGTGTCCAGCGAGAGACGATGTCGAATTCGGATGACGACGAGACGAGTCGCGAGCCCGCGGAGCAGTCCGAGTCGAACAAACCGAAAGCTTCGTTTTATGAGAAGCTCCGCAAAGCCGGGCAACGCAAGTCGAAGCCTCGAAAGTAGCTCAAGCGAGTCTCCATACAGGCATCAACAGCTCGATCTACTCGTTGCGCTGTTCGCATCGTCAAAAGTACAGGTCGTCGTCTGAGTCCGAGTCCGCCGAGTCGTCGTCGCTCGTGATCGCGTGCTCGTCACCTTTGCGCCAGTAGTTGATGCTGCCTTGCATGATGCGCGCGATCCGCTCGGTCTCCGAGTCCGCTTTGTACAGCAGGGGCTTGCGTGTCGGTCGACTTCGAATCGTGAACGCAGACAGATCGCCCGCGTTCGCAAACAATCTCTCTTCGTATCGCGAGTGCGAGGACGACTCCGCTTGAGTCGCACAGGCGACAACAGACACCGCGACAACACGACGGTCTGCGTCGCTCCCGCTCCGCTCCAGTCGGCGCTGCATCTCATGTCGAAGGGAATGGGAGTCGCTCCAGTGCAGCGGCTTCAGAGTCTGGACGCGAGAGCGGAGCGGCGAAGTCATCTCGGCGGTGGTGGCGACTTTGGTGTTTTGTCGTTGCCTCGCGAAGTTCTCCACATCAGAAACGCTGGACTCCGCAGAAGCATACGCAGGGTGGTGTTCTCGCTTCGGTGCTTCAGAAGGCGACGCAGCAGCTTGTTCATGCTGCTCGGTTGCCGTGTAATAGAACTTGTCAGCGGAATCCAGTGTGTCGACATACTCTGCGTCAACCTGACTGGATGCAGAAGTGGACTGTTCCAAAGACTCTCTCTCCGTCGCTCCTGGTGACATTGGTAGCTGTTCACTGGACTTCGTCCGCACCTCCAAGTCATCCGAAGCAGAACCCACGGCTTCTCGAGCGCGAATGGAACCAGCGTTGTCTCTCCTTCGACTTGTCGTAGCAACCGTGCCAGCCGCAGGTTTCGCCGCCTTGTGTTCGAATTGCGTAACGTGCGCAGTATGAGCAGCGATGATCTCTCGCACCCGCTCGGCTCCGCACGCGTCGCGGATCTCGGTCAACAGCTGGCAGATGAGCTCGAACTTGTCGGCCGGAAGACTGAAAGACGGCTCGACTTGCTGGGGTGGGTCGGCGAGCACACTGCTGCTCGCTTCCCCATCTCTACTCGAAGGCGAAGCGACCGGTTCCACATAGGCAGTTCTCGCGGCTGGTGATGGTGGTGATGGTGATGGCGGAGGTTGCGTTGCTGGTGTTGTTGCTTCTGCTACTGCTGGTACAGGTGGTGGTGGCGAGCTGTGGGAAGCGCTCGCGTCGTCATTTTTCAATGATGAATGTGCTGGTGCCTGGAGTGCTTCGGGGTCGTCATCTGCAGGAAGTGAGGCACTGGTGTCCGCATCCAACACTGACACCTCTCCTTCTGTCGTATGCCTCTCGCAGACATCTTCTGCAGTCATCTCCGCCAGATCGTCACCAGCACTGCCGCTGTCGTCGTCGGACATGCCGCACGCAGCATCAACCATCAGCCGCTTGGTATCGATCATCACCACTGCAGGTCCGACCTCGATCCCGTCTGTCTGCACTCGTGCGTCCTGCGTTGCAATGACTCGGGCAGTTGGTTCGGGTTCGCTCTCTTCTGCATCAGCATCGCGGATGCGCGACACATCTGATTCTACGTCGAGTGCGTCCCAGTCCACTTGCGCGTCTTCAGCTCCGGCCGAGAAACCTTCTGAGTCGTCGGCGAACACCTCGCCTGGACTTTCGACTCGCTGAAGCTCTACGACGTGATTGCCACTGTCGCAGTCCAGTTTCGGTTCGAAGTCCTCCACCTGCGGAACCGTTCTCGAGTCATTGTCGCCAGCCTCGACGGGATCCTTGGCATTGTTGTTCGCCATCTCAAGCTGCGACGACGCGCTCTCGCTTAATGGAGACAGCTGGAGCTCTTCGATGCCGAACGATGACAGCGTGATAGGCGGGTAGAAGTCTACTGGCTCATTGTGAGGAAGGAAACTGAGATCCGCGATCTCGAGTCGGCTGTCGGTTGGTCGAGGTTGCTCCTCGTCGTTTGTTGGCTCGAGATCAGCCTGTTCGCATCCGACAACACCGAGTGTCGATTCGAGTTCGGTGGATGCCCCGCGGTTGTCGATGTGCCGACCCAGACTGCTCTCAGCGCTGCTCGTCGCCAGATCAATGCCAGATTCGTACTCTTCCGCTCCGTGGCAGCGCGGGGATTCGTCGTGGTTGAATCCACTCGCGTTCTGATCCAGCACGCTGTGCTGGGGTGCTGGAGTGTCCTCGGAGCGGGATGACGCTGGTGGCGACCGCTTCAACTCCGACAGATCGGTGCGAGCTGGTGTATCGGTTGCGATTCTGTGATAGCCAGGTTCGGTGGCGGGGTCTGGAGCACGAAACTCGCCCCCGGTGGCGTTGTCGCGAGTCTTCTGTAGTGTCTCCGCCTCCGAGTCTGATAGTGTCCCTCTCATCTCGAGATCATCTCTATCATCTGCGATCGCTGGCATCGACGGCGCTGGTTCGCCGATGTGCTTATCCTGAAAAGCAGGAAAGAAGTTCTCGATGTGACTGCGCTTGAGTTCGCTGTCGCCTAGCGTGTGCGATGATGCGGTCGACAGCGCTGGCTCAAACGGTCTCGATACAGCTGAAACACGCGACACCACGCGGTACCACACTCGAACAGGGAAAACGCGAGCGAGTTGCGAGATCGAGTCGTCCTGCCACTTGATCGGGACATCGAGCTCCTTCTCGCAGAACGCCAATTGATCTCGTCGGTCGCCAGATCGGAATCCATCCTTTGACGAAACAACTCCTCCGAGCATGTCCCGCAAACTCAGCACCGCGTGTCCTTGACGTGCGTCCGCATCACTCGATCGAAGAAAGTTTGTCTGCACTTGAAACCTGAGATTCACGTCAGAGACCTCGGACTCGAGATCAGTGGATCCAGCACTCCGTCGTGAGCGGAATGAGTGCTCGAAGCGCGAGTTCAGCTGATCGTGGCTTGCATCCCACCACAGGGCGAACGCCACTTCTGTTGGAGATCCATCTTGATCCCCTCGCAGCACCAACTCCCCCTCAACCTCGCAGCCGAGCACGGGTGGACTTCCTTTCCGCACTTGAACAGGATGGGATGGGATTGCCGATCGCGCTTGTCTCCAGCATTCACGGATCTCCAGCCCGATTTCGTGCCATGTTGCGATGGCGAGTGAACCTTCGCTGATGCCAATGCCAGAGTTCGGGTTGCTTGTGTCCTTCGGTGGTGCGATGGGAGTATCGACAGACTCGCTCGTCTTTTCTTCGTCACGTGCAGTGTCGGCAGCACCTTCAGCTAGGGCATCGCCATTGCGACGAACTTCATCACTGCTCGATGGCACCTTCCATGGATGCTGATCAAAAGTCACTGATGATCTTGCAGCGTGTCGTCTGTCAACATGCCGCACTCGCCCGAAGTGTATTCGTCTTGAGAGAACGGCCCTCGCCATCGCTTGCAGCTGTATGATCCCTCGCAGCGCCTTGGTGAGAGAAATCATCTGTGTATCCACCACACACAACCAAACGCGATCTCTGAGCTAGCCGACGATCAAACCAGGGGAGCAAGTGCAGCAGCCACGCAACGCTACCTGTTCAGCGGTTCCGACAGCGACGCGAATATACACGAATCCAGAAGTTTGCCCAAAGAAAGGATCAATGACAGCGAATCGGTCGTCAACGCCGACAACAGGAAGCGGCCGATCCCAACCATCTCTGCTGCTCTCTCTGCAAGTGCATCCATGTCGGCACCTCAGTGAGCACCACAGTACGAAACGTGTTTGGAGTTGGCACCTTACAGATAGGATACCGAAGAGAACGAACCTGATCTTCGAGTGAAACGTACTCAGCGGAACCCTGACGAGCCCGAGAAGTACCCCGTCGCCATTACGCGCGTCCTGCTCCTGTTGAAGCCACACTTCGACAATCTGATCACACACAGCACGGAGTCCTGTCAGCAAGTCGACATCATCACACACCTGCCAACATATCATGCTGTTCTCACGCACCAGCAACTTGCTTTCCGAGTTGTGACTCGAAAGTAGCTCAGCCTCGAACGGAAACACGCCGACGTGGCCAACGTTCACGCTCAGCCGGCTTGAGCGACCGTGATCAGTTCCAACACGAACCAACTTCCGCTTGAAAGAGCGCTTGAACGACCCAGTGGGATGCAGCGCTGCGTCGCTCTTGGTGTGCGGAACCGCGTACTGGAAGCGGACGAAAGTCGCTCCACGCCGTCCATTGCGGACTTGGGTGTCAGAGACTGAGAGCGAAATCGCTCTGTCGATCATCACACCGAGCTGCGTCGCGACCTGACGAGTTCGATCCGATCTCTCCTCCTCGCCGCCGCGTTCAATTGGCTGATATGGCACTTTCGCTCGTGGCGACACGCTTCGTCTCGGTTCGAAGAGTGAGTTTGACACCTCGCTGCTGCTGGCAATGACGGAGCCGTGACGACTCGAGCGGAGAGATGACTCCAGCGATCGGCTGTCTCGCCTGTCAACAGCCATGTCGCTCCCAGTGACTTTCATTGCGTAGACTTGGAACTTCACCTTCAACACGCCAACCCGCTGTGCGACCTCTCTTGTTCGCTTCGCTATCGCGCCAGTTCCACGGGTGAAGCTGCTGGCTTCGCGAACCGTCAAATACACCTTCACGAGTCGCGGCTCGGTCGTTGGCTCGTGACTGGGGAACACATCGTCCGCAGCCACCAGACCGCGAAGCGAAATCTGGGGACTCCTACCGCCCTTCGTAGTCTGCTTGTTCCGCCGGGGCGTGCCTTGGGTCTTGCACTCGACGCTAAACTCCAGCTGCTTCTTGCTCGAGCGCAACATCAGTTGGCGAATCTGGAGATGGTCGCGAGTCGGTAGCGGAACGACGTGCGAGTAGCTGAGTCGAAACGCGCGCTTCTGGAGCGATGGCGTGAATGAAAACAGCGGATCCGCGTTGTCGCTCGTCTCCACGTGATCATCGAACGTTGCAAGCAGCACAGCGACGTCACTATGCGTCACCGCCAATTCGACCGGGCTGAATCGGCTCGACATGGAAGAATCGCGCAGCTGCTGTAGCCGGGCTGCGAATTCCCTCGTGAACCCGATCGAGTCGAACGAGATCTTCAGTCCCAGCGCTTCGCTCGGCTGAGGAGATACAACAGGTGTTGGTGGCGGCAGGCGGTCCATATGCGCAACGTGCCGCGGCGACGACTGAGCGCGCTTTAGAATCGACTGCCAAGTGCTTGAGTCATCCTCGCTCGCGCTCACACTAGCGTCATCGAACACACTCGTCCCCGTGATCTTCTGGATCTGGCTGTTGAGGTCACCACCGATCCCGATCGCTGCCAGATGATCCAGTCCACCACTCCATCCGTCGTCGTCTGCAGCTTTCGCCATGGATCGCTGTAGCACCTTCCCTTTCTCGAGCAGCTCGAGCAGTTTGGGCGGGTCGAGAGGAGGCGAGGCCGGTGTTTCTCGCCTCGACGGCGCACCTCCAGCTGAAAGATGAAGGTCGTGACGGAGTGAACTGCTTCCTTGGGATAACGAAGACGCGTCGGTGTCGGGAAGTGAGGGCGATGGCTCTGCTGCGTCGAACTCAACCGAAAGCCGTGCTCCTTCCCTTGCATCCACGCTTCGTGGTACTGTACTAACATGACGCTGAACGCGCACGCGCACAGTCGGACTCGCGCGCGGGACAAGCACAGTTGGAACTCGCTCCTCCGCGTCGGTAAGAGGTGCCGTCAGCCGGGCTGACGGCGTCACGACTTCGTCGTCCAGGAAACCGTGCTCGTCATCGCGGACACCGTCGTTGGCTCGGAAGTGGACGTCGAGGTTCACCACCAAGTAGCCTGCTCGCGAGTTTGCTCAGTCAGCCTCTTGCTTTCCAGTGCGCAAGCGCGTGCATACACCAGCATGCGATCGTACCGATCGTCTCGTCCTCTGCACCGCCGCCACCGCCATCATCCTCTCTGTCCGAAGCGACCGCCTTGATCTCGTGCAGCTCGTTCTCGCGGCGCACCTGCCGCAGCACAGTCTCGACCGCCGAGCCAGCAGCGGCGGTCTCCTGCGGCGGTGACGGCGGCGGGTTACTACGGCGGCGAGGCGGCGAGCGGAAGAGCGGCACGGTGCACCTGCCAATCTGGCACCGCGTGCTGCGATCGAGCACGTCCAGCGCCAGCTCTTTCTGTTGAGATGAGGACACAGACGCACACAGAGAAAGCAAGGCGAGTGTGAGCGAGACGCTCTCACACGCGCATGCCAGCATCTCCACCCAGCACCAGCGAGCCGCGACGCACGATCTCGCGCAAGTACGAGAGGAATCGCGGCGCGTCGACGCCGACCGGGTACACCATCTCCAGTGTGGGTACGGCAGTTGCTGCCATCTCTTCTCTGCCAGCCGCCAGCAGCGTCGGGCGGAAGATGCTGCCGCGCGCCTCGTGCCCCCAGCGCACTCGCACGAGCATCGACTCGAGCGGCAGTCGCCGCTGCGTCGCCGCCGACGCCAGCACGTGCGGCACAGAGAGCGTCACGACGCCCTTGGCTGGCGAGCCCGCCTCCCGCGCTACCCCCACCGGCAGCGCGCAGCCCACGAGTCGCACGCGCGCGCCGTCATCCTCGTCGTCGATGGCCGCTGCTGCTTCCATCGACTGGCCGCTTGTTCTGGTACTGCGTTCGAATAGTGAAAAAAATCAGAAACAGTACCTCTGTTTCTTCACTAGCATATTTAAAACCCGTTTGGTGAAAATCAGGTCGAGTCAACCGGCGCAGTATCCTTGCCGCCACCACCGCACGTGCACCAAGATGCGCCGACGACCGCGCGCGGCGAGCGGCAGCGTGGGGCCAGCAGCAGCAGCAATGGCAGCAGCTGCGACCCCGCGCTTCTGCTGGCGCGAGCGCACCGAGAAGATCAACTGGCGCCTGCTGCGCGCGCTGCACCTGCCGGACGTCGTGCGTCGCGGCGACCCGAGCGCGCTCGAGCCCTACGTGCTGCACCTGACGTTCGCGCGGCTGCCGGCGGCTGCGAGCGCTGCAGTGGACGCAGGCGCGGGCGAAAGCAGCAGTGGCAGCGGCGGTGGTGGCGCATGGTTCATCGTGCGCGTCTTCCAGCTCGCGGTCGAGTATCTGCTCTTCATGCGCGCGCGCGACGGCGCGGTGCTCGAGACGATGCAGAAGCAGCTGCGCGGGAGCGAGCAGTGCGTGAAAAGCAGGTTGAGGGCCGCGAGGACTGCGTGGGGTTTGGACGTGGCGGCTAACGGGAACGCTGTGACTGCCGGCTGCAGCGAGGCGAAGGCGTTCGCGGAGCGCGCGACCAAGTGGAAGGAACGCACAAAGAGCGGAGAGAAGCAGGTGGAGAAGCTCCACCAGGCGCTGCAGAACATCGCCAAACTGCTGCAGATTCAAGGGTGAGTGGGTGTGCAGGTCGCACCGAGGAGATCGTGCAGCTGTGTGGGGAGGAGCCTCACTCGCACACTCTGCGTGTCTGCAGAGTGACGCCATCTGCAGTCGCTACGATCGAGTCGCTGCTTTCGGACCTCGTGCCACAGCGCAGGAAGCGAGGCGCTGGGAACAACCGACAGGGAGACGACGGCGACGCTGCCGGCCAGCACGCCCGCGCTCGCATCCAGGAGGCGCGCCAGTGCTACTACTGCGGCAAGATGTTCGCGTCCGCGGACTTCCTCGAGAGACACCACCTGAGGCGCCACCCGAACGATGACAGAGAGATCAAGCTTGCAGCGCCTCGGCCGCCGAAGACAGTGGGACGAACGGCAGGTGAGAGTGCTGGCGCAGAGCACACGACCGGAGAGAAGGCGGTGCAACGAATGCTGCAGCAGGTCGAGCACGCACTACAGACTCACGAGGAGTCACTTCGGTCTCTCGCGAAGGAAGAAGCGAGGAAGATCGAGAGTCTGTACGAGCAACTGCACGTGGAAAGCCGGCTCGCCGAGGAGATGAAGGCATCACGGGTTCTCGCTGAGAAGCACATGAAGGACGCTCAGGACGATCTCGACGCCGTCCTGCAGAAGCGGGCGGAGGCGCTCGCTGATCTCGACGACATGAAGGAGCAGATGCAGTTCCTCGAGCTGAAGCGCAAGATGGCGTATCCGTTTGAAGGCGCGGCGTGCGCGTCACCTCCCCGAGCAGATCAGATCGATACGGCCTCTGTCTTGGAGATCAAGCGACTGGAGCAAGCTCTTGCGCTTGTGAACGTGACTCTCTCCGAGGCTCGGATCGAGTTGTCGAGACTGCAAGAAGTACATTCAAGGACGCTGAAGGAGAAACAGACGCTATCTGATCGTCTGAACGACACGCAGACTCTCGTCCACCATCTCGAGAGCTACAGCGCGCAGTCGGGTGTCGAGAGCACCAGCGACCGAGTTTCACGAATGGAGTGCTGGACTCAAACAGATTGTGTCGAGCTGAGGGATGCGAGCACCGAGGCTTGTGTGGAGAACCCAAGTGCCGTTGAAGCTCGCATCCCACACGCAGACGCAGCCGTTCAGACTCGAGACGAGTTACAGCAGTCAACTCTTGTCGAGGCGACGGTCCAGACGGATCCGGAGGAGAATCCGTTCGATGTTGTGTCGCTTCATGAAAAACCAGCGCTGGCTGAGAGCGCTCCGCCCGAACTACTTCCGATCGAGATCCCAGTGGAAGAAGCGCATGAACAACCTGCGATCGCAGTAGCTACCGCTCAGGACGACGAAGCTGGTGCAGCAGCAGTCTCAGACTTCGTGTTCAACATCGTTGTTGAGAACTTTAAGGACGCGGTCGCGAGTAGAGCTCAACGGTGCGTCACATTGGCGCCGAGTGCTTCGAGAGGAGGTGTGAGAGACATCACGAGCAACTAACTGTGTCGTGGCTGCGAATTTGTGCAGAGCCGCCGAAGACTCTGCAGCGTCGAGTTCTCCGTCCAGCAAAAGCTTCTCTTCTCTGATCGGACGCAAGTACTTGCGCAGTCACTACCAGCACGAGGAACAAGTCGTGCGAGAACGGATCGGACTTCACATGAACAAGCTCGAGCAGCTCTCACGGCGATTTGGTGTGCCTCCGAGATCGAATGTGCTCTCAAGCGAGCATCTGCAGATCGTCCAGAAGGCGCTTCACGGCCACTTGGAGATCCTCCCAACCGAAGTACTCCAGAAGATGATCGAGTGCGAGAGCAGCGTGAACTTGATCATCGAGACGGAGTGGGTTCCACGAGAGAAGACGCGGCAGCTTGCTCTGGAGCAGCTGAAGAGCCAGAGCCAGGCGAAGGCGAGGCTGAACCACGATCTCGTACACCAGGCAATGATGTCTCTCAGATCGTCTGGTATCTCGGACCCTCGCATGACTGACCGCTTGCAGCACGATCCGAGTGCAGTACCAGCGTCTCAGGCAAGCCAAGTCGGCTTGGAGTGCGCTTCGCCGTCGCTGAATCCGGTCGAGTCGGCGCTACCACACCGCACTGAAGAGTTCGGGGTGCTGTTCAGCGTGAAGGACTTGACAGTCATTACAGACGACACCATCTCCTCACCGATGGTGGATGCTGGACACGAGATACCGGAGCGCGTGTTTCGCACTGACGCGAGTGGCATAGACAACGTGAGCGGACTCGGCCACGAGCGTCACGAACCGGACGCGACCACTTCTACTGCTGACAAGGACGCCGAAAGTGATCCTCATCCCGCCGGAGATCCTGCTGAGACTGTGTCGGGATCCCGCCACGACACTGCATCACGAGAACCTCCTCGCGCGATGAAAGTCGTGTCTGTCTCGACGACGGAGCCAGACCTCCCGAGCGACCGCCTATCGGTCAGAGTAGCAACAGAATCGGAGACTGACTGGACGGGAGATCTTCGGCCGGCAAGATCGCGAGAACGAAACGCGGACGCCATCGCCCCAGTGGAGTCACTTGCTCAAGAAGATGTCGGCGACTTGCCTCTGGTGGAGCTGGCTTCTCTGAACCAAACCGTCGCGATCGGCAACCTCGACGCACTGGGAGAACCGTCCGCCGACAGTCGAGCTACAGCGAGAAGAGACGAACCAAGTACGTCGTCAAACGATGAGCTCGACGGATTCGAGCTTGTCGACTTCAAGAGCGCGCCGCCAGATGCAGACGACTTGCGTGCTCACTGTGTCGGAGTTTTCAGTTCGCCAGCATCGCCGACTGATGACCCCAAGATCGCGACTGAAGAGGACGGGGACGAGCTCGTTCACTCTAAGCATCGCCATGAGAGTCGCAATTTCCGGTCGTCGGAGTTCTCAACCTCGATGGTGGCATCGTCGGAGGTGTCGTTCCAGACCAGCATCCCGAGTCTCTGGGAAAGCGGAGACAGCATCAGTGGGTCGCGAGGCAGCCGCTCGTTTGGAGAGGTAGGTCGGCATCGTGACGTTCCGATTGCGGAGGTGCTGAAAGGCGGGGCTGGTGGACTCGTTGCGCAGGTGCAGAGCTCCAGAGAGATACCGTTCGCTGTCTCCGATTCTGCGGACATGACTGCCGAGACATTGGACACGTGCCAGCACCGCCGTCACGTCTTAAGAGACGAGAACGAGTTGTCGGAGATCCCTGATCTGCTGTCCGAGGACGGTGAGAGCGTTTGTCGGGATGCAGCAGTAGGCTGAACCGTACCGGCGGCACTCACGAGACACTCTGCGCTGATGTGACGATCTCTTATCAGGCGACGTGGTTGAGCCTCAAGCCGCACAGGAACGCGTTGTGTCCGGCACGTCGAGTCCCAGGAGCAACTCGCCAAGAGCACACCTGCCGCAGTATGATCTGCTGTCCGTCAGCAACAGCGTCATGAGCTTCGACGACTCGGAGATCGAGGAAGTGGAGCTCGCCTAGGAAGAGCATCGTGGCTCGCCGTCCGTGGAGGAACGTGAGTGCTGTGGTTGCCATTTCTATCGCAGGCTGCGTTCCTCTCCTGTCGCTCACGTCGCCTTGACACCGGACATGCCGCCTGCCTGCGCGATGAGGTCGTTCGTGCGCTCGCGGTACTTCTCGAACTGCTCGTCGCTCTTCTCGATGCCCGTGTCACCCTTCCTGTACATCACCGCGAGGTTGTGGCACGCTGGCGCGAAGTTCGCGTCGCACGCGCGCTCCAAGTAGCGCTTGGCGAGCAGCGGGTCGCGCGCCACCGGACCCTTGGGCGTGGCGGACAGATACATGGACGCCACGCGGTTGCAGCTCGCGGCGTCGTCACGCTCGCACGCTTCCGTGAACGCCTCGAGCCCCTTGAGCACGTTCTGCGCATCAACAGATGAGCAACTCAGCCGCACGAGATCGCTCCCGGAGTGTGGCGCGTGCGCACCTTCTCCCGCCCGACCCCGTTCATGTACATGACGCCGAGGTGGTGGCAGCCCGCCGCGTGTCCGCCGTCGCAGGACGTCTCTGCTCGTCGTCGTCATCATGGAGAACCATCAGGAGGACGCGTCTGTGAGCAAGAGCTGCCCGTGACCAGAAGTCCTGCAGGCTGCGACGCACCGAAGAGGTTCGTCGCCTCCACGTCGTTCATCTCCACTCCTTTGCCCGCGACTGTCACCACCGTATTGCGTCAGTCTACAGCGCGGAAGAGCGGACGCCACACTTCGCTACACAAGCAGTGGCTCACGCTTGAGTCGCCCGAGGTTGAAGCACGACGCCGCGTACTTGTTCTTGGCGCAGTTGAGCGCGTACATCTTGGCTGCTCGCACCGCCAGAACGCGTCAACTTCATAAGCGCGACGGCCGCTGGCTACTCTGCCACTTCACGCACCGGCGCCAGTGTAGTCCTTGTCGACGACCGCGAGCCACTCGCCCCAGCTGTGGCAAGCGCTCGCATCGCCTGCGCGGCAGCAGTCGTCCGGACAGTGTGAGCTCATCGTGGGGACTAGAGGGGACGAGCGAGAGAGCGAGGAGATACCGTCGCCGTCGTTGCAGTTGGAGCGGAACTCGTAGTGGCGTTGCTCGAGCTGCTCGTTCACGCGCTGCACCTCGGCAGCGCTGCGGTCGCTGCTGCTGCTGATGCCGAACACCATTGCTCGAAGTGTCAAAATGTCAAAAATGCGCCACCACGATGACAGCAATATTCGACAAAACTCGACAAGTGCACTTGATGAATCGCTCACGATTGCTGCACGATCGCACGCGCACGCTACCGCAGCGCTCGAAGGACAACGCAGCGCTTCAACCCCGAGCCACCTTGCTCGAGAGCAAGCTGTCTGCAGCATCGGGCAGCCCACCGCGGAAACGACGACACCATCAGAGCAGCGGCATTCCTCGCGGTAGCTGGTCGGCTTCGCGACAGCAAGTTCGCGGTTGCTTCAACCGATTCAAGTCCATCTGCTACGGCAAGTACATGGCGACCGCGTGGAGCGCTTTCAGTCTCACACCTCCTGCGTTTGACAATCAACAGGAAACCGGATCAAGTTCCGCGGTGGCGCGATCACACAGGTCTTTCAGGATCCACTCCGACGACTTGTTCAACTTTGTCGCAAACACAAATCAATGCAAGACTCTCCGGAACAAGGCGAGACACCACAACGAGTTGGTCACTGGCAAAGATCGGCCTAGCCTGGAAGCAGAAAAGCTAGAGAGCGCGTTCAAGAAGGTTATGACCTTAAACTCCTGGCCTCTCCGAGCTCAACACTCAGCGCTCAGTTCTTTCTCGACATCCCCATGGACCCGAACTGGGAGCGCCTCCGCACCACGGCCGAGCCGGAAACGCCGTCCAGTATCGCGCTGTTCCAAGTCAGAAAGCTCGCTCGGACAAGCATCAGCATGTGTACAACACATGCGGGCACTGATCAGCCCCACTGACATCGGCACGAACGAGAGCGGCGAGGACTGCTAAAAAAGAAACGATGCGCTCGAGCTGGACGAGAAACCCCGAGATTTCGATTGCCTCGACGTCGAGTCTCGAGACCGAGCCTGGTGCCAGCAGCCAGCATGTTGAGAGGGTCGTTGTCGGCGTCGTGGCCCTCCAGCGAAAGCAAAACGTGTCATGCGGACATCAACACACTCAACATCGCTCTGGCTCGAAGATCGGCCCCTACCCTCGGCACCAGTTGAAAAAAGATATCCTAGTCCATCGGACATCGTGAACGACGAAGATCTGCGTGCGTGTGCGCTACGTGCTTTCTGATGGCTCTCAATCGATGTCCGGCAGTGCGCAACTTGGTGCTCGAAGTGCGAAAGTTGCTGGGTGCATCGCCGGCAACGGGTCGCTACGATGCCTTGTTTTTGAGTAGAGAACAGGCGTCGAGTTACTCACTCTTGTATTGTGAGAGTCTCACTCCGAGCGTCGCTCGCTTTTCAAAGACAGCGAATGTAGGCAACTGGTTGTGCGAAGACGGCCGCTCGGTGTTGATACACGAGGCAATCAGCCAGCCAGTGCTTGTGGCGAGCACGCTCTGCAAATCACGGTTAGCCAGAGCGCGCACGCGAGCGCCGCGCGAGCCAGCTGCAGTGTGCATTTTGAATTTCGAGGCAGCTCGGAAATGTGCGCCAGGCGAAAACGGCTGGTGACTGGAGTTGAGTATGGCGCGGATATCCGGCGAGAAAAAACAGACCGGCTGGCGTATGCGTCTGCTGCTCCCGACGTGTTTGAGGCAAGTGCGAGCGTGAAGAAACGCAGTGCGCGACCCCCCCACACACAATACAGGCTCGCATCACCACCCACATGCACTTTCGCTCGTCAAATTTCGGTATCAGCAGCACCACAGCGTCCGGAATGTGGGAAGCGGCGGCTCTTCTGATGCCAGTCAAAAGTGGCTGGCGTTGCGTGGCATACAAACAGCCAGTCAATCAATCGTCGTCGTCGTGGAGAACGAACGCCAGCAGTAGCAAAGCAGCAGAGGCGCAAGGACGACGACCAGGACGACTGTCGACCAGCGCGCGCGCCAAGGCAGAGAGCGACTACGCCTGCTGCGAGCGAGCGAGTCCCCTCCCGTCCGAACGACGAGCTCCCGAGCTTCCGAGCCTCCTCCCAGCTTCTCGGCTGCGGCGGCTCTCCCTCCCTCCACACTCGATCTTCCGCGTCCAACGCTCCACGCGTCCGCCTCCCTTTACGACGCGCTCGCGTCGTCCGCCGCCAGTGGCGCTCAGCCCCCTCCTCCTCGTCTGCGTCCCCGTTCTGTGTAAGTGAGTGATTGTCCGCGTCGACGTCGGCGTACCCGAGAGAAGAAAGCAGCGCCGCCATGAACAGCGTCGTGTCGCCGCTGCGGATGCCGCCGGCGTCTGGGATGCCGCACTCGCAAGCGGCTTCCGCGGCTGCTGCATCCCGGCCGCGCCACCAACGCCACGGGTCCAATCCGCAGGCGGATGTGCTGGCGCGCGCGCAGGCGATCGCGCACGCGCAGGCGCAGATCCAGGCGCAGATGGCGGCCTTCGCGCAGCAGCAGCAGCGCAGCGCCATCTACCACGGCCCCACGCCGACGCCCACGCGGCAGCCGCAGACGCTGCACCAGCTGCACCAGCGGAGCGCCGCCGGATCCGCCGTCCCGCAGACCGCCAAGAAGAAGACCAAGAGCCGCAGCAACAGCACCAGCGGCAGCAGCACGAGCAGCGGCAGCAGCGCTGCGCGCGTCGAGTGGCGCGTGGCGGTCGACCCCAAGACCAAGCGCCCGTACTACTACCACCCGGTCACGCGCGAGACAACGTGGAAGAAGCCCGCGGCGCTCGCGGAGCAGGAGGCGCGCGAGAAGCGCCAGTTCTTCTTCGCCATGGAGAACAACATCCGCTCCAAGCTGCGCGCCGGCACGTGGCTGCGCGGCAGCGAGAGCGGCGACGGCGTCGACAACCGCCCGCCGTTCCGCCACAGCGACATCGGCATGTCCTCGAGCGTGCAGGCGCCGCCGGACCACTTCGTGCGCAGCTCGCTCGGCAGCGCGGACGCGATCCGGCGCCCGCAGCTCGGGCCGTTCGTGACCCGCTCGGCGCCCACAACGCCGGACTTCGGCTCGGGGGCCGCCCCCGTACTCAAGCGTGCGGACGCGGCCGTCGCCTCGACCCACGACAGCACGGACGACGAGGACGACGACGAGCACGACGAGCTCGCGGCGGCGGCGTCCAAGCCGCCACTGCTCTTCCGCACGCTCTCATCCTACGAGACGCCGGTGGTGATGGAGAAGAAGGCGGATGGCGGCGCGTCGCGGCTCGTGACGATCCCGTCGCCGATCCAGGAGCGCGTGCGGCTCGCGCTGCAGCCGCGCGCGTCCGACCTCGAGTCGTACGCGCAGTCGGTCGTGGCGACGACACCGACGTCGGCGGCGGCGGCCGCGCGCCAGCCGCTGCGCCGGCGCTCGAACAGCACGAGCACGATCTACGTGCGCATGGGCACGATGAACGCGCCGGACCAGGACTGCATGATCACGTGCGTGGCCACGGTGCTGCGTGCGCACATGGTGGAGGCGGCGGCCGCGCCGATCGCGCTTGACGCCAAGTTCGACGTGTTCGTGAGCCGCCGCGACCGCGACCGCGAGCAGCGCGCCGCCGAGTTGTCGCTGGAGCTGCACCGCGGCGCCGCGCAGCCGCAGCCGGTGGCGGTGGTGGTGCCACCGCTCAAGGAGATCGGTGCGTTCATCAAGCACGTCTTCTCGCGCGCGCAGATGGAGGCCGAGTGCATCATCATGAGTCTCGTGTACGTCGAGCGGCTGCTCAAGGCCACGAGCGGCGCGCTGCAGCTGCGCGGGAGCAACTGGCGCGCGATCCTCTTCTGCTCGATGGTCATGGCGTCCAAGGTCTGGGACGACCTGAGCATGTGCAACGCCGACTTCTCCAAGATCTGGCCCGAGCTCTCGCTCAAGGAGATCAACGAGCTCGAGCTCGCGTACCTGAGCGCTGTCGAGTACAACGTGCGCGTCTCGGCCGTGTCGTACGCCAAGTACTACTTCCACCTGCGCTCCATGTGCGCGAGCATGGGGCTGCTCGCGGCGTTCGACGAGTGCGCGCCGCTGAACCTCGACGGCGCGCGCAAGATGCAGGTGCTGTCGGAGGAGTTCCAGGAGCGCTCCAAACTGCTGCCGGCGCCGCGGCGCCGCTCGGTCACGATCACGGCCACGAGCGCCGAGAGCAGCAGCCGCGCGGCGAGCGCGAGCAAGTCGAGCAAGGCGTCGCCGGCCGCGAGTCTCGAGGAGCTCGTGGACATGCAGGTGCGCGGCGCCGGCGGCAGCTCGCTGGCGTCGCTGATGCACCGCCTGTCGACCAAGAACTGACGCGCCGAGTGATGACGTCCGCGGTGGCGAAGAGTGCGATGGCGATGAAGACACCGACCGTGAAGGTCGAGACGAAGGGATGCGTGAAGACAGTCGTGGATGTGTGGTGAGTCGAAGAGTGAGCTGTTGGCTCGAGACGACGACGGGGGCGGAGAGAGAGAAGCCGCCTCCGCGTCGACGAGAGCGTGTGAGAGAATGTGAAGCTTGAGTGATAGGCGAGCGGGTCTCGCGGGACTCGCAGTGAAGAGAGTGAGTGTGTACCAGTCAGTCCGTCAGCTCCTGCGCGGGTGGCGATGATGATGACGAAGACTACTGCGCGCCGTCGGGCGTCGACGTGAGCGCCGAGACGTAGTCGCGCATCCACACGAGCGCCTCTCTGCGCTCCGCCGAGCTCTCGCTCGCCAGGATCGCGACGTGGTCGGTGCCAGTCGGAGCACTCGCTGGCGAGAGGAGCGCTCGAAGCGACGCGATGAACCGCGGGTCCTCCAGCGTCGAACGCTCGAGCGTCGAGAGCGAAGTCGGCTTCAAGGGCGGTGGCGGCGCAGCGGTGTTGTACGCCGGCGGGAGTGGCGCGCAGGCCGCTGCGTCTCGGTCCTCGCTCTCGTCGTCGCTGGGCTCGTCGTCGAGATCCGAACTCTCGACCACGCTCTTGAGCTGCAGCACCATGCGCTCATACTCCAAGTTGGCTGGCGGCGCAGCGTCGTCGGCGTCTTCCTCGCTGTCACTGGCGTCCGCAGGAGCAACAGCAGCCTCCGACGCTGGCGGCTCGACGACCGCGTAGTCCGGTAGGTTCTGCACGAGGATGACCGGGTCGTCGAGCGGAGAGCAACCGCTCGCGCTCGCTCTCGCGCCGCCCGCGCGCTTGAGCTCCTGCTTGCGACTCAGGATGTCTCTGCGCATGGCGTCTCGCTGCTTCGCGGCGGCGGCTTTGACGACAGCGGCGCCGGCGGGGGTCTTACGGCGAGCGGACATCGGAGCTGGCGGTGGCGCCAGGACCGGAGCTGGCGGTGCCGTGACGACAGGCTTCGGGTACTCGCTGACCTTCTTCGCCTCGACTGCTATCACCGCCGGTGCCGGTGCTGGCGGCGGAAGCACCGCTCCGACGGTGTTCGGCTGGGAAGACGGGGGTGACGGCGGACACGGGAGGTTCTGCAGCAGCTGCTGGCGCTGCGCTCGCCACTGCCGGAGCATCAAGCGACATCGTCAAGAGACATCGTCAAGAGACATCGTCAAGAGAGCCCTGCGTGCAACAACGATCGATACCTGAGCGTTGAATGCGCTGACGCGGTCCGCGACCTGCGCGTTCTTGGAGCTGGCAGCGACCGCCGCTGACGGCCCCTTTGCTGCCGCTGGAGGAGGCGGCGGGGCAACGAGACGCACGCGCATCGCCTCCTGCTTGGCTCTCTCGACGACCGCGCGCTTCTTCTGCAGCAGCAGGCGGCTCCGCTGCTCCTGCAGCGCTCTTGTCGGACTCGGAGCAGCGGTGGGAGCGGCTCTAACAGCGCGCGACGGAGTCGGAGACGCCGCCACCGCCGCCGCCTTCTTGAACGACCGCGACTTCTTCAGGAGCACGCCTGGGGACCTGCCGCTTCCGGCAGCTCCGATCGCGCCGAGCTTCACCTTCCTCGGGGTCGCGGCGGGCACTGCCGGCCGCTTGCTCCGATCACCTGCGTCCGCGCGCCGCACGACGTTGTTCGGTGCTGCCGCAACTGGGTTCGGACTCGGACTCTTGCTGTCTGCGCCAGCTCGCTTCCCGGGACTTGGCGCTGGAGGCGCTCGGCCACCGGCGGCGGCACTGCTCCTGTCGCGGAAGATGTGGTGGCCGTGGAGTACCGTGTGGTTGAGCTCGTCGGCGAGCGCGCGCTGCGTGAGGAAGCCCTGGATGCGCTCCATCACGATGGGCTTCTTGATGATCTGGTTCACGCTCGGGCGGTCGCGCGGGTTCTTGCGCAGCATCTCGACCACAAGCTCCGCGAACCGCGGGCTCACCGCGGCGCTCGGCGGCATCGGCGGCGCGCTCGCGCTCACGATGTTGTCGAAGAGCTGGCGCTGGCTGCGGCCGTCGAACGCATGCGTGAGCGTCGCGAGCTCGAAGAGCACGCACCCGAGGCTCCAGACGTCGGTCTTGTGATTGTACCGGCGACCGAGGCAGATCTCGGGTGACGTGTAGTACGGCGTGCCCGTGAGCGTCTCGGCGCTCGCGAGCGTGTGGCTGAGCACGGTCGCGACGCCAAAGTCACCGAGCTTGACCACGTTCGAGTGCATGAGGAAGACATTCTCGGGCTTGATGTCGCGGTGGATGATCTTGCGGTCGTGCAGGTGCTTGAGCGCCAGGCAGATCTGCACGAAGAGGTCGAGCATCTCGCTCTCGCGCATCCGCGAGCCGCGCTCGAGCTTCTTGCGCAGGTCGCCGCCGTCCGCGTACTCGGTCACAATGCAGAGCACCTGCGCGGGTGGCGGCAGTCGGACGGCGACGCCGCCGAGCGCGCTGCTCGCCACCGGTGGCGGCGGCGCGAGCAAGAAGCTCTCTTTGCATGCGATGATGTTCGGGTGGTCGAGCGCCGCGAGCAGCTTGGCTTCGCGCAGCGCGCTCTGCTGGTCGCGCGGGTCCATGCGGATCTCCTTGATCACGAGCTTCTTGCCGCTCGGGTCACTCTTGCGCACCGCGAGGTACGCGCACCCGAACGAGCCCTTGCCAATCTTGGCCAGCTTGGTGTACTTGTCCATCGTGGCTCACGCGCGCGGCGCGGAGCAGCGCGAGTCCTTCGTCCGCCTCCTTGGACGCCGACTCCCGTAACGGCTTGTGCGGTGTCACTGGAGGTCAGTCAGCAACTCACTCACGATGAACACGTCGTCGCGATCACCGTCTTCGAGAACGCATGCCGCACTGGACACGGACGCGTGCGTATTCCCGCCGGCGCTCGTCTCCGAGGGCGTCGACGGCGTGCTCTACAAGGGTGGGGGAGGCTCCACGTCGCCGCAGCGCACCGCGCACTTCCAGCGCAAGCCGCCGCACCTCGACTTCGCGCGCGAGCTCAAGGTCACCGGGAGCTACCACGACGCGCGGGCGACCATCGACGCGCTCACGAAGCGCCACCGGCTCCAGCAGCTCGCGCTCGAAGAGCGCTTCGATCGCGACGCGAACGCCGCCAAGTTCACCGCGCAGTTCGCGGAGACGCGGCTCGGAACCTGCGGCGTCCCGACGCTCAACACCGTCGGGGTTATCATCGACCGGCAGCGCCGCGACGCCGAGCCGAACCAACACGAGCGAAGCCGCAAGCCACCGCAGTCCACCAAGATCGAGGACGCCGTGCGGCACGCGTGCGGCTCCCAGACGCTCGACCTCAAGGCGCTCGGGCTCATCCACATCCCCGACCAAGTGTTCACGACGATGCTGCTGCAGCTCGCGCGCTTGATCCGGTGCGTCAATCTGAGCCGCAACGCGCTGCGAGAGATCCCGGACGAGTTCTGCGCCGCGTTCCCGGAGGCGGAGGTGCTCGTGTACAAGGAGAACGCGCTCGACACGCTCCCGTCGAGTGTCGCAGCGCTGCAGTACCTCAAGCACCTCAACGTCGAGTGCAACCAGCTCGTGTCGCTCCCGCTGCGCCTCCCGGCGTCGCTCGAGATCCTCAACGCGAGTCGCAACCGCTTGGCGCAGGTCGCGAACCTGCATGAGCTCACGAAGCTGCTCGACCTCGATCTCTCGCACAACCACTTCCAGGTCCCGCCGAGCGGGCTCATGCTCCTCTCGAAGCTCAAGCACCTCACGCTCAGCGGCAACCGCCTCGTCACGCTCGCGCTGCCGCCCAAGCTCGCCCAGGCGCAGGATGTCGAGAGCAGCGACGGCAGCGCCGAGAAGCAGACTCTGGCAGCAGCGCGCAGAGATCTCGACGGCGAGGACGATGAGACGCTCGATCCGGAGCAAGCCAAGAAGCGCTGGCGCGTGCAGGTGGACCCAGAGACACAGGACACGGTCTACTTCCACGTCGTGACGAAGACGGTGACACGCGTCAAGCCCAAGTGCTTCCAGATCCACATCCCCAAGCTGCTTCTCGGCGGCAGCGGTGCTGGCGAAGGTGCTGAGCGCTCGAGTGGCAAGCTGCAAGGAGCACTCGCTTCCTCCTTCCCTAACGGCTGGGAGATCAAGGTGGGCGAAGGCTCCTCGACGGAAGTCGCGTTCGTGAGCCACCTCGATCCCGACGCGAGCACCGTGAATCGCATACCGCCGGAGCTCGACACGCTTGGCGACCTGAGCAACCTGCAGACGCTCTGCATCTCGGGGAATCAGCTGCAGGACCTACCGCCGTCGATCGTAAGGAGTTGGTTCCGACTGCTGACAGCATGACACGCTGGTCTGACGCGTTGCTCTCTCTCTCTCTCGTGACCACGCACACACTTCAGGGCAAGCTGGTGCGCTTGAAGCGATTGGAAGCGGAGCACAACAAGCTCCTGGTACTGCCAGACACACTCCAGGACATGCAAGCGCTGCGCGTCGCCAAGCTCGGCATGAACGCGCTCTCGTGGCTGCCGGACTCCTTTACGAAGCTGGCGAGTCTCACAGAGTACGCCGACATGTCCGCGTTGGTGCAGCGTGTCACCGGATCGGCTCGAGCGCTTGACGCAGCTCGCTTGCTCTAGTCTAGATCTGAAGCTCAACCGGTTCCAGCGCCTCCATGACGGCTTCGGCGCCTTGAGTCGTCTCGAGACGCTCGACTTGAGCGCGAACGCACTCGAGTCGCTCCCGAGATCCTTCCTCGAGCTCAAGAAGCTCACGACTCTCAAGCTTCAGAACAACCACCAGCTCGTGCGCAGCGGCTTCCGTCCCGAGACGCTTGCAAGCGGCGACATCGAGCAGGTCATGTGGCAGCTCACGCACCAGCTCCAGTGCGAACTACACGGCGCGCAGCCTCCGGTGCCAGAGTCCCGTATCGTCGGCGTCGGAGACGAGTGCTGGTCGACAGACATCCACCTACACAAGGAGTTCGCGCACGCGATCGCGGTCGCGTCCAAGTCCACGAACGCGCTCGATTTCCACTGGAAGAACCTCACGCTCGCGCAGTTCCCCCCGACGTTCTTCTCGTCGCTCTCGCACCTGCGCGAGCTCCGCCTCTCGGGACACAACCTCGACGTGATCCCGTCGAGTTTCTCGTGTCTCGCATCGCTCCGCGTGCTCCAACTGCGCAAGAACAAGATCCGCGAGCTCGCAGACGACGTCTTCGTGTACGCTGGTGGCCACGCGTCGCAGCTGACCGAACTCGATCTCGAGTACAACCTTCTCGAGACGCTGCCGACCTCGATCGCGAACCTGACGAAGCTCATGGTACTGCGAGCGTCGAACAACCGCCTGCGCACCATCCCTGCGAGTATCGAAGGGCTGCACACAGAGCTGCGAGAGCTGCTGTTGGCTCATAACCTGTTCCAGCAGCCGCCAAGTGGGCTCGGCTCGCTCTCGCGCCTCGAGAAGCTCGACATGTCCAACAACCGCCTCACGACGCTCGACTCGATGGACTTCGCGGGGCTGCAGCGTCTCCGCAGCTTCCGCGCGAACGCAAACCAGCTCGAGACTCTGGTGGAGTCGGTCGGGAAGACCAGACTCGAGGAACTCTGGATTGCGGGCAACAGGTTCGTCGACTTCCCGCCGGCGATCCTGGCGCTCAAGCCCACGCTCGCGTGCTTGCGGATGCAGAGCAACAAGCTCTACCGTCTCCCGGTCGAGTTCGGCGAGCTCGCGCGTCTCGAAGACGTTCAGTCGGACGGGAACCCGTTCAAGTCGCCCCCGCCGGAGGTGATGAACCTCGGGATCGGCTTCATCCGCGCATACCTGCTCAAGCGCCAGCAGCGCATTCGCGAGATCACGGAGCTCTTGGCGACGAACCGGTTCCCGTTCGATCCGAGCTGCTTCAGCGAGCTCGAGGTGCGCAAGCTCATCGTGTGGTCGCCGTCAGGGGACCAAGCGACAGCGAAGCCACCGAGCAAGTCGAAAGCGATCGCATCCGCCTTTGTCAACGACGACCAGCAGCCTGCGAGTCTCAAGTTCCTCGCCCACGAGCACCTCGCCGCCTTCGACCGAGCCGTGGATCAGTACGTGAACGGCACGTTCTACCTCTTGGACAAGCGCGGCGCGGACCTTGTGAACGACCTGCTGCTCAAAACGCAGTTCGAGCTCGCGCAGCGACACCGCGCGCTGGTCCTCACAGACTTGCTCCGACTCTGCCGGCTCATCAAGAGCAAGCGGTGGGCCGACAAGGTGGACTTCAGGTTCGACTGCGACCGACCGTGGGGACGCCGCGGCGAGGCCGTCGGTGTGTTCCTGCTCAACCCTGCGATCATCTACGAGGAGAGAGGATCGGGTGAGAGCGGAGGAACTGCGCTGGCTGGCGCCTCCTCGCCACCGTCACCTGCAGTGCCGAACATCTTGAGCGTCATCGAGACGCGCGTGCGCCACGGCTTCGAGAGCGAAGCGTTCTCGCGCACGCAGAGCGAGGTGCAGGACGCGGTCGAGAACTTCGTCGGCGTCTACGGCCCCGTAGGCGTCGCGCATGCCGACGTGCCATTCAAGTGCGGTTGCGAAGAGCTCCTGCGCTTCAACAAGATGCACGAGCCGTGCTACCGGCCGGGCTGGGCGTTCCTGCAAGTGGTCTACACGGAGGAGGAGGCTGCGCGGCGCGAGAGCGACGAGGCCACGATCGCGGATGCGCTGCGCGCGCTGCGGCCGCAGATCGAGACGTTCCTCAAGACGGGCGAGGGCGAGAAGCGCTTCCGCCAGGAGGTGAAGACCATCAAGGACGAGCTCCGGCGCGAGCTCCAGGGACTCAAGCGCAAGCTCGACAAGACCCGCAAGCGGCACACGGCACAAGCCAAGGCACTCGGCAAGGTGCTCGCAGCCGAAGCGAAGCTGCTGAAGACCGACCCCGCGGCGGCGGCCAAGATGGCGGCGCAGCGCAGCGCGGCCGATGTGAAGGCGCGCGAGGAAGAAGTCGCGGATGTGAAGCGGCTCGAGGAGCGCGTGACGTCGTGGGCGACAGAGTACGCGGCGGGGAAGGCGCGGCTCGGCTTCGGGTACGCCGCGTTCCTCGACACAGTCGTGACGAAGCTGCTCGAGCGCGTCGGCGCGCAGGTGAAGAACCACCTGGTCGAGCAGCAGCGCGCGAAGGCGATCGAGTTCGGCTGGCGGCGGCCGTGGGACGGACGCGACGGCCGCGAGTTCGAGAGGTACAAGCTGCTGGTGCACCGCACAATGCTGGCGGATGGGACGATGGAGAGCGAGTCGAACGGCGACGGCGACGACGCGAGCGACAATAGCGAGATCAGCGACGTGTCATTCGAAGGCTACGAAGACCTGGTGCGCAACGCGCTCTCGGGTGGCCCCAGGGACGGAGCCGCCGGTGGCGGAGACGATGACGACGACGACGATGACGGAGAGGAGGAAGACAGGCGGGATGCCGCCGCCGCACTGGCGAACTTGGTGGTGAGTGACGTGAGCGACGACGACGCGAACACCGCGGACGAACACCACGACGACTCGGACGACAGCGAGCTCTGAGTCGCCAGCACCAGCACCAGCAGCAGTAGCACACAGCAGCAGCATATCTATTACGAACCCGGAGGCTTCCGCTCACAGACGCTCCTGCGCCGGCAGCGAGGCCGAGTGCGTGCGCGCGAACGGAAGATTTGAGGGCTTCCGCGGCGCGCGCATGAGCACGCCGTCGATCACGGGGTACCGCTCGGCGAACGACGGCGTCCGCGGCGTCTTGAGCAGCGTCTGGTACACCGCGTCGCGGTGCCCGGGCGACTCGTGCAGGTAGCGGAACTGCTTGAAGATCTTCATCGCGTACCGCGCGTCGATGACTGGGTCGTGGTCCGCTTCCTGCAGCAGCGGCAACGCCGAACACCGAACACCGAACACCGAACACCGAACGCGTCAGAGTCCGTGGCGTCCCGAGCAAAGCCAAGACACCTCGCAAGCACGGCGCGTACCTGAATGTTGTGGCCGAGCAAGTGCTTCGCGACGTGGCGCAGTGAGAAGTACCGGTAGCGGATCGTGCCGTTCATCGACTGCATCGGGATGCGGAAGAGGTCGGCGACGTCGAACATCTGCTTGTAGTCCGCGTCCTTCTCGAGCATCAGCCACTCGAGGTCCTTCTTGATCGACTGCCCGACGATCACGCTGTCGGACGGCAGGATCTCCTTGAGCTGCACCAGCGCCTCGTTCAGGCTCGGCGCGCCGACGAGGTTGCTGCGGCGCAGCACGCACGCAGGTTAGCGTCGCGACGCACGCAGATCGGGATGCGGACGAGAGACGACGTCGCACGCACCTCGCGGTGATCCCCGTGAGCTGGGTGAGGTAGCTCACGATCTCCTTGTCCGGCTTGACGTACTGGTCGAACACGACGTTCTCGGCTTCGTCCACGACGGCGATGCGCGCCACGTCGCGGTCACTGCGCAGCCAAGAGAACCAGGACACATGAGTCGGGCGACCAACGAGCGAATCTGCGGCGGCGGCGGATGCAGCGGCGCTCACTCGTTGCCGCGGCCGGTGGCTACACATTCGACGTCGATCGCGAAGAACTGCACCCACACTCACAGTCCGTCAGACAGTCACTCGCCGTGTCCACACATGTCGATGGCGGTATCACGTACGGGTCCCTCGATCTCGCGCGTGAGCACCGGCAGCACCTCGCTGATGACCTCGTAGTTGCCGGACTTCGACGGGTTCGCCTGGATCTTGAGCGCGCGCCGCGGCGTGCTGTTCGCCGCCGGCGCCGACGAGTGGCCGTCGCTCGCCGCCGGCGGGGAGCTGCCGCTACTGCTGCGCATCCCATGCGGCGACGGCATCTGCAGCAGCAGCGTGCTCGGCAGCGGCGGCGGCGGCGGGTCGGAGAGCATCATCGGCGGCATGACCGGTGGCAGCGGCGCGCCATGCGGCGGCTGCTGGTAGTACATGGCGTTCGCGTACTCGATCGCCGCCTGCTGCTCGTCCATCGCGAACTGCTGCACCATGGGCATCGGCGCGGCGTGCGCGAACTGACACTGCGGTCCGTTGCGGCAGCCGAGCGGAGACGCGAAGAAGCGGCACGGACGCGCGCTGCTTGCCGCCGCGGTCACGTTCGCGTACGGGTTCGAGGCGCTGATGACGATGCCGTCGACAGCAGCCGCGAGCGCCGCGGCTTCCGAATCCGCCGGCCCAGCAGCCGCTCCATTCGCGGCAGAGGGCTCCTCGGCTTTGGCGCCGCTGTTCGCGTGGCGGAACGAGCACGAGGACCCGCGGAAGCAGCCCTGCGGCGACGCGAAGAAGCGGCAGAGCGTCGAGTCCATGGGGGCACTCGCTGGGGAGGGTGGGGCGGCGCGCTGCTGTGTGCTACAGCGGGAGGGCTGACGAGGCGGCGCGGGGGAGTGCGCGCGGGTGGGAGCGGCGGCGAGCAGGCGGGCGGGCGGGCGGGTGGCGCTGGAGCGACGGCGCCGGCAGCTGGCGCTCAGGACGTACAGCAGGAGGAATGAAGCTGGAGCACTTGGCTGCGTTCTTCCCCGGCTTTTGTCGCTATGCGTGGAAGAATTGAGACGGTGTTGTCTAGGAATTTGTATGGGAGAGTCCACTTTCTGGATCACTGCACCACACATGCGCGCGCCATGCCCCCGAGCTCACCTCCCATCTTCACGCGCCATCGTAGTGTGCTCGCCCCGCATGCACACGCACAACGTCAATAATACGCAACGCACTCAGCGCGGCGGCCGGCAAGCGCTGTCACGGTGTCGCACCTCCTGCTCTACGGATATCTCTCGCTCTCTCTTCGCTCGCTAGGAAGGCTTGGCGTTCGCTCCATGGCGCGCACGCTCGCTGTCAGCCCCACACCCTCCTCTCTCCGCTGGTTCAAGCAGCGCTCATGCGGCACATGCTCACTCTCGGGGGTGCGGCGCGGGTCTGTCGTCCTCCTGATCGAGTGTGCGTGCCGCGTCCTCCCGCAGACTGCGGTCGTGCTCGAGGTTGCGCAGGATGTCACGCAGCTCCTCGGACGTGTAGCGGCTGTTGAGCGTGCGGTACTTTTTGAGCTGGATCACGCCGATCATCTCCTGCACCATCCAGCGGCCGCGCCGGATCGCGCGCTTCACCTCGACGGGATCTGTGAGGTCGCGATTCGCGAAGAACGCCGCCTTGGCCTTCCCGCGCACATACGCGAGTCCGAGCGGGTAGTCGCGGCCGACGTGCAGGAAGCGCTTGTACAGGTCGCGCACCTTGGGGTCCATGCTCTCGCGCGTGCGCACGGTGGTCGCACGCAGCAGGATGGTGGTGTTGATCGCTTGAAGCTTGCGAGTGTTTCCAAGTGATAATACGGTAGTGACGAAATCTGCGAACGACGGTACTAACTATATCATGTGGTCCACACATTTTGTGTACAGTACTGTCGTGTTTTTATCACTATCAATTTATCTTGCGTGTACTTTACGAGAGACAACTTAGTCGACACCGCACGGCAGCCAACCGTTCATAAGTTCAGAAAATTAAACAAAAACATATCTTTGTCCCGATGTTGAACCTCATACTGTACGTCAGCTCACTACAGCATAGCACCTTCGGAATGGACTTGGATGTGCTTGACGTGCTGGATGGACGTGCTGGTCGAGCGCTTGCGCTGCCCTCGATGCTCGGAACCACGCCTTCTAGCAGCCGTTGCTACACGCTTATTGTTGCTTGCTCTACACTGTCGGTGGCTCGCGCTCGTCGTCGCTGCGCTCGTTCGCTCTCTCGCTTTCGCTGCTCGCTCGCTCCGGCACTCGCCGCTCGCCCTCGCTCGTCGTCTATCGCTCTTGCTCTCCGCTTCGGGGCTCGACGGCCGCCACCACTCACAACACTACAAAGAGACTCGTAGCTCAAAGCTCACTACACTACTACCTATCGTATCGTACTTACATCCTGCAGCCACCAAAGGCAGTTCGCCCCGCTCGCTCGCTCGCTCGCTCTCGAGGAAGAGGAAGAGGAAGAGGAAGAAGCATCCGCGCGCGTCGACTATGACGTGCTCGCCACCAGCGACGCGATCGCTGCTGTCGATGCAGACAGCGACGCTTGCGCGGGTGCTGTCAGCGACAGCGCTGCTGACTCCGACAGCGAGAACGACGACGGCGACCCTGGAACCATCACCATCCCGACTGCTGCCGCGAACGACGCTGGAGACATCGGCGACAGCGAACTCGGGGACAGCGATCCTGGAGACGAGATCGGTGTCACAGGCGGCGTGAACGACGAGAACGACACCGGCGACATCTGCCCTGACGGCGTCAGCGGCTCGTCCTCCTTCGCGTCGCACATGTTCTCAAGCACGCGCACGAAGCGCCCCTTGATGCGAGGGCGATCGTCCGCGAGCTTCTTCCGGCAGTCGTACTTGATGCTCTTCTTCCAAGTCCGGTTCTTTCGCTTCTCGTGGAACTTCTGGATCCGCAGCTTACGCGCAGCGGGGCTGTACGAACCGATCTTCCTTCCGCTCTCACCGCCCGTCGCTGCTGCCGCCACGGGCTCGCTCGTCGGGATCGTGATGCTCAAGACGCCGAGGAGCGGATCCGCAGGCGCGCTGGGCACCGACAGCTTCGATGCATCCTCCAGGAGCTCCTCCGGTGACAGTCCGCGCGCGTTCACCTTGAGCGACGGGCTCATGGATCCTACTGACGTCGCCGTCGCGCTCCGCGCGATCTTGCTCGGCTCCGGCTTGCTGAATAGACTTGCTCGTCGCTTCTTGCTCGAGCTGCTCGTGGGCGACGGGATCGTGAAGTTCATCGTGTCGAAGCTCATGAGGAGCTTCTCCGCGTCCGTCGCGCTGCACTCAGCGAGGTCCATGCCCGCGCACTCTGGGGTCGCGGTCGAGAGAGGCAGGAGCCACGGAAGACATCGTGAGTCTCTTCCCCCGGAAGACGACGACTGAGCATGAACAACAAAAGCCAACTAACCGAAGCTCGGCGCCACCTCGGACGCGTCCTCGAACGTCACCAGCCGCCCCCGCAGCGGCGACAGGTACGACGCGAAGCCAAAGTCGCCCACGACGTCCTGGTCGCCGCCGTCGTGCTCGAAGTCCATCGCGAGCGAGAGGTCGTCGTCGCGCACATCGACCCAGTCGATGTCCTGGTTCAGCCGCTCGTCGAGCTCCATCGTGCGCAGGTTGTCGTCGCTGATCCAGCTGCTGTCCGCGTCGACAACGTCCTGCACTGTCGCCGCCGCCTTCTTGCTGCTGCGCTGCGCGGCGAGGAGCGCGCTGGCGGTCTTGAGCTTGTCCTGCGGCGAGAGGCACATGCGCGCCTTGGCGTCCTCGATCGAGCTCTTGGGCGAGTCCATGGTGCAGTCGCGCGCGGTGAGTCCGGTGGTGCTATGAGAGCTGCGCGGGTGGTGTCGCCGAGGGTGGTGGCTGCAGGGGTGTGTGGATCGCGTGCGATAGGCAGCGTGCAGAGAGGCGCTCGCTCACTGACAGGAGGGTCGTCGTCGGTCGGTCGGTCCGTCGGTCCGTCGGGTCCGCGCTCACTCACGATACTTACGCAAGTGGCTGGAGGCGCTCGACGACGACGGCGACGGAGGACGACGATCCAGGCGCGCGAGAGCTGCTGCTTTTTTGACTGGTGGCTCGCTCGGAGAAACCGCAATGGAGACTCGCGGCGCAAAAACTCAGGGCAGGCCAAGAAGGCGAGCCAGCAACAACAGACAAAGGGCAACTCGAGGCGAGGCGACCACCATCTTCGCGGCACACAAGGGCTGAAATGCAATGCGCGCGCGGGCATACAAACGCCAGCATTAGGGATCCAGGCATACAAAGCGCGAGTGAGCTGCTTGCTGGATGGATGTCGGGTGTCGGGTGTGGCGCGAAGCCTCCGACGAGCCGACGATCCTGTCTCTGGGCAGCACGAGGCAAACCGATTACGCCGCGACGCAAGACAAAACGAGAGAGAGAGAGAGAGAGAGAGAGCTTGCCGAGCGAGTTGGTGTCGCCGCCGCCGCGTACATGAAGGCATGTTGTTGTGCTCTCCTCGTGTGCGTCATGCACTGCTGCTGCTGCTACTGCCTTCATCGGCATGGCGTCGCGAAGATCGCAACGAACGTGAGCAAACCAAGTCTCGAAAATTCCCTGGAATGGCCGCAAAAAGATCCCCAAAAGATACGAGTGATGTGGTTCGGTGTGGAGCGCTCACTCGGCGTGCTTCGGTTGCCAAGCGCGCATGGGGCTCATGGGGCTCATGGCGTTCGTGGTACTCATGGAGCTGCTGCTGCTTCTGCTGGTAGCGAGAGCGCTCCTGCGGCCGACCCGGTCGCCGAGCTTCGTGCGCCTCACCACGAGGCGGTGGTGGTGTTGACGCGGACGTGGGGATTGTGGCGGACTCGAAAGCAGACCTTCATCGATCCGCCCGGCGGCCACCAAGCCTTAATGCTGATGCTGCTGCGACACAAAGAGGTCCGGTGCTCTCGCTCAATTGCTCCGTGCGGGCTGGGCAAAGCTCCATCCACACCAAACAACGACGACGGCCGCCCACGCTCCGCTCTTGCACACCGCGGCTCGAATCAAGCGGCTCTCTTCGACGCGATGCTGATCCCGAGTAAAAGAGTTTGCTCGACGCAACTCACTCAGCACACACACACACACACACACACCGACTCGTCGTGTTGCGCCGCGCGCTTCACATGCCAGCAGACAGCGCGGAGCGAGGAGGGCGGTCTTGCTGACGACGCCGTGTTCACAGGCATCGCCGAGGAGCGAGCGCAGCAGCGGCAGCAAATGTAGCGAAGGTGCTGTCGAGGAGAGCAGGTCGGGTGAGGTCGGGCGAGGTCGGGCCAGGTCGGTCAATGCGAGCAGCTGGCTGGACCCTTTCAAAAATGATGGATAACGTTGCCACATCATCTATCCTTCTGTACGCTATTTATCCTCTCAGTCGACACTCTCTAACCGTAATCGCACAGATCACAGCTCCACCTCGTTCGAAAGTCGAATCGTATTCCAATGCAGATCTTGCACCAATCAAAGCGCGTCACAAGGACGGACCATGACAAGCCCTGCGTCAGCGTGTATCTACAAAAGACTATGCGCTTTGAGAGGTCGAATCTTTGATTTTTGCGCATTCGAAATCGAACCGTTCTGTCCTGTCTGTCCACAAGACAGAACGGTTCTGTCCAGCCGATACTGTACCGTACTTGGTCGGCAAAGTCCGTCAGAATCCCTCGATTTTCGCTCTATCTCGTTTCAAACACGAGTCCCTCACTTTCTGCTCTATTGCATTATCTCTTTTTGCCGAGAAGACGCGACGTGACCTCATCGAAGCGGCGCGACGCTCTGCTTCGCGGCTCCTTGGCGCCGCCAACGAGTGCTTGCCGCATGTGAGCTTGGTCGGCGCAAGCGCATTTCGCCATCTACCCTGTCCTGAACGAGCTCGCGAGCGTGTGAGCGAGAATCAAGCAAGTGCAGCCACCTGGCGAGCGCGCACCCACACCCCGCCCGCGCTCTCTCCCTCAGCCTGACGTGTTCTCCAGCACTTGGCATTTGCAGCGGCTGCTGCGAATTGACTCGCGACTCGAGAAGACCAGGAGAGAGAGAGAGAGAGAGAGAGAGACCTCAAGAGCGAGCGAGCTGCCAACAAAGCCCAGCGTCCAGTCAGTCGGTCGGTCCGCCCCCTCGGCCCCCGCCGTCTCCCCAAGCAGGCGCGCGCGCGACCCTAGCACGCGCTCCTCGGCGGCGCCTGCTTACGAGAAGAAGCGGTCAAAGCCTCTCGCAGTCGCGGAATGAAGATGTCGCGCATGCACCTGTCGCGCGACCGCGAGCAGACCATGAAGATGCACCACCGCGCGGTGCACCAGGTGAACGAGGCGCTCGCGCTCTGCCTCGCGCCGGCGCGCACGAAGGAGCAGTGGGCGTGCGTGCGCCGCGACAAGCGCCTCGCGCTGTTCGCCAAGAAGCAGGCGACGTCCACGGCGCCGGCGGTGCTGCTCGGCGTGAGTGAGGCCAAGTGCGGCTTTGACGAGGTGCTCGAGCTGCTCAGCTTCGACTCGACCAACAAGTTCCGCCTCATGATGGCGCTCGTGCTCGGGAGAGACTGCAAGGACGCGGGCCTCATCTCCATGCGTCCCAAGACCGACCAGCTCAGCGACTGGTCGCTCAACACGCAGCACGCCGCGATCTGGTTTGCGCTGCAGAACCGCCGCAAGGCTGCGCTCGTGCGCGAGAAGGCGTTCACGTTCTTCCAGATGCTCAAGGTCATCCTACCGGAGGTGCGTCCGAGCGGCGTGTCAGCGGTCGGAGCGGCGGCGGCAGGACGCCACAGCGAAGCCGTCCTGAAGCGCACGATGGCGCTCACGTGGCTACCGTTCCCCGAGGATGCCGACGCGCTCTCGCTCAACGGCGACGACGCGAGAGATGCCGTGAACCTGCAGTACACGATGATCGTCGAGGAACTCGAGAGCGACCGCTTGCGCATCTCGTGCGTCACGAGCTCGTTCCACGACAGCAACGCGCCGACAGGGTCGTCGCGCTGGTCCACGCGCGCGATCGCGCGGCGGCTTGTGTTCCGCTCGATCTCACGGCTCGAGAGCGCGGTGATTGCGTCACGCATCAGCGACCAGGAGTTCGTCTCGCAGCACCAGTGGGTGAAGAACGAGGACCGCGTGTCGTGCGTGATCTGCTGGAAGCACTTCAACGCGCTCTACCGCCGGCGCCACCACTGCCGACTCTGCGGCGAGGTGATCTGCGGCTCGTGCTCGTCGCTGCGCCAGACGAATGTCGTCAAGAGGAAGGCGCTCGAGAAGGTGCGCGTGTGCCACCTCTGCAGCAACAAGGGACGCGCCAAAGCCGACTCGTTCGCCTCGACCACGGACACGTTCCCCGGTCCGCACACAACAGACGAGGAGATGCCGATGGCGAAGCTCTTCCCTGGCGCCGGCGCGGTGTATCAGGTTCCTCCTCCGTTCCTGCGAGACAACCGCCGTAGACACGGCGGCGGCAACAACCAGAGCCACGACGTGGACGACGACGACGACAACGATGACGACTACGATGACGACTACGATGACGATATGGACGGTGACTACGAAGACGACTACGAGGGCTACATCGGTCGCGGACCCGACTCTGTCACGAGCATCTACTCGAGCCAGAAAGTGATCTCGATCAAGTCGATGCTCCGCAGCGACCTCAAAGTGCGCTCGATGACTACTGCGCTCCAGCGCTCGGACGTGAAGCGAGCGGCAGTTGTGCGGAAGGCGAACAGTGGCGGCGGTGCGGGTGAAGGCAGAGGAGGGGGGAGTGGCGACAGAGCCGGCGAGATCGTACCCCGGCAGCAAGACCTCGCGCGCTTTTCGCTGTCGTTTCTCCACCCAGCTGCACGAGTGCCGAACGCGCGCGCACTCCAGCCTGTCGTCGCAGAGGTCGGCAGCTACGAGGACAACCAGCTCCTCGCGAGGGACAGCGAGAACTCGAGCGTGCGGCGCACTTCGATCGCGAGCTCGAACTCCGGGTTGCTGGACCGCTACTACGTCGACGAAGGGTACTTCCTGCCGAAGCTCGACCCAGCGCGAGAGATGCAGCGGCTAAAGCTGATGAGCTTGGTGTGCTCGCCAGCGTGCACGCTGATCGACCCGATGCTGATGAAGAAGTGCTGCGAGGTTGCGGCGTCGGCGTTCGGGGTGTCTGCAGCCTTCATCGCTCGAGTCGATGAGCACCACGTGTCGATCGAGCACTCGATCGGCATCCCGAAGCTCCTCTCGTACGACCAGTACATGCGCCACGACACGCCGTGCGACTTCGTACTCGTGCAGCCGCAGCACCACCCGCTGGTCATCCTCGACTGCCAGGTGGATCCGCGCACGGCGGGGATTCCGATGGTGCAGCAGATGGAGATGCACTTCTTCATCGGCGCCTGCATCTCCGTGCGCGGTCTGCCGATCGGGTGTTTGTGCGCGTTCGGTCAAGAGAGCTCGGAAAGTCAGTTGGCTCCGACGCGCTTCGATTTGAGTATCCTCGAGAACGCCGTGCGCAGCATCGAGGCCGAGCTCGAGGCGCTCGTGCAGGGACTCTACGTCTCTTAGATCGGCTCGTCGCGCGGCTCGATGAGCACCTCGTTGACGGCGACGTACGGCGGCTGGGTGACCGCGTACAAGACCGCGTTGCCGATGTCTTCAGCCTGGAGCACCTCGTATCCTGTAGTTCACGTAGCGATATATGCAAGTCACCTAGTTAGCATGCCAGATAAAGTATAAGTACCTTGAGGAGGCTCCCGCCCGTGTGCGTGTGTGTGTGTGTGTGTGTGTGTGTGTGTGTGTGTGAAGTTCGTCCACGCTCACGCGCTTCTGTCTGTCGGCTGTTAAGACGTCGAGGGACGTACCAGAGGCGTCTCCGTACAACTTCATCGCCTCTTCGTCGACGCCGGACGCCGCGTTGCCGTTGTTCACGAGCTCCGTCGCGACATTGCCGGGCTGTCGGTCACCGCCGCCCGCTTGATGAGCCCTCCTAGTGCCCTCAGCCAGCTCGTCTGTTGGTAGATGCACGTACCTGGATGGTGGTGACGCGGAGTCCCGAGCCGACATTCTCGAGACGCAGCGCCTGGATCAAGCGCAACCAACCAGGTGAGCGACAAGCTTGGACGGCTACCAAAGACCACGCCAGCTCAGTCGTACCTGCGAGACAGCCTCCACGAACATCTTGGACGCAGAGTAGACGCCGAGACCGGCGAACACTTTGCGGCCGGCGTCCGACGAGATGTTCACGATGTGGCCGGTCTTGCGCTCGAGCATCTTGGGGAGCACCGCTGCGATACCGTTGAGCACCCCCTTGCAGTTGATGTCGATCGTCTGCGAGTGCGGACGCAGCAGCAACGCCACCGTGAGCGCGATGGTACTCTCCACTGCGCTCCATTGCGCTCCGCGGCGAGCGTGGATGGACGCACCCGGTCCCAACTGTCCTGATTCACGTTCTTGAGCAGCTCGAACGGCATCACGCCGGCTACACACAGAGCGTGTCGTCCGAGATGAGCGAGGCAATAGCCCACTCCATTGATTCCCACACGCAGACATAGAGAGGGAGAGAGAACGCGCACCGTTGTTGACGAGGATGTCGACGGGTCCGAAGCTCTCCTCCGCCTTGCTCACGAGGTTGCGCAGCTGTCCACAGCACACAACACACAGCCGACGGCAGGTGAGCGCTCCGCATGTCTCGTTGTGGCGGAGGCGCAGGGAGAGAGAAGCACACGTACGTCCTCGCGCTTCGTCACGTCGGTCTGCACGATCACGACCGCGTCGCTCGCGCCGATTTTGGTCGCGATGTCCGCGCGCACCTGCTCGAGCGCGTCGAGGCGGCGCGCGCCAAGCGCCACCTTCGCGCCGGCGCCCGCGAGTTTCGCGGCGATGGCGGCGCCGATGCCGCCGGACGCGCCGGTGACGACCGCCACTTTGCCGCTCAGTGGGCCGCTTCCGCTGCTGGTGCTGCTGCTCATGCTCATGCTCAGCTTCTTGCTGGTTTCCACGACTGGCGAAAAATGTCAAGTATTGACAAATTACGTGACTAGCATGGTGACGGCGGCGACAACCGCGCTCGTGCGCCGGGGACGCCGCGCGCTGCTGCCAGCGCTGCGGCGCGGATACGTGGACGGCGGCGCGGCCCCGCCGAAGAACCCGTTCGAGATCCACTTCCACCCGACGGCGGCGGACGCGCTGGTCGCCCGCAAGCCGTCGACAGCTCCGACTGCGTCGAGTGCGCTCGAGACGGAGCTCCAGCACGAGCTCCAGTCGCTACACGCAGGTACTGTGCCGGCGCAACTGCTTGCCGTCGATCCCGCCTTCGTATCTCCCGCGGATACAGGCTATTCACCCGCGCTTGTGTTCGTGGCTGATGCCAGAGATGGCGGACATCTTTGGCGAAGAGCTGGTGGAGCACGCTGCGGAAGGTGGCAGCAGCACGAACAGTGCCGCTGCCAGCGAGTCGGACGACTCGTTCTCGCCAGCGCCAGATACCGCAAGTGGCCATCCGCCAGTCGGGGCTCTCGCGACGAACGTTGCGTGGACGCAGCAGCCATCGCGCGAGGAGTTCTCGCACAAGCCGCGCTTCGGAGCTGCTGACGGGAACAGCATCTTGATCCTTCAGGGGCCGTGCAGCTATCTCCGCGACGCCGCTGTCGGGTGCGTAGTGCTTTCCGGGCGAGCGTAAAGCGTGGGGATCTATCGCTGACAGGCTGCGTTTCCAGCTCGAATAAGCCCAAGCACGAGCTCCTCGGTGAGATCCATGGCGCTGCTGCTCGTATCGGTGTGAGCGTGAGCTGCCGAGACTCGAACGCCGAGGGCGACATTCTCGAGTGGTTGCTGAGTGCGGACGCTGGCAGCTCGATCGTGCTGTGCTGGAACAGTGAGTGGTAGACCAACTTGGCGGTCGTCGTGAGGCAGATAACGAGGCGAGTTGCTGAAGCTCACGGGTGCTGCTGCTGCTTTGCTCTCCGCAGCCCGCTTGAGTGCGTCGCCGCTTGTGCTCCGCGCGCTGGAGGTTCTCGACAGCTCCGTCGTCGTCGTGAGTCCGCTCGGCATCGAGCATGGTCCGCTTCCAGCGTCAGTTCGCGGCATCATCTCCGGTACGCCTTCGTGCTGCACTGTGGTGGTGGTGCACATGACGCTGCTGCCAGATCTCCTCACATTCCTATCCCGTGGCTCTGGTAGGCATGGACACGAGCAGCTTCGAGATGGCACTCCACGCCGCTCACACACTGCGCCAGCGCCGCTCCTGATGTGGGAAACCGCGAAGCAGATCTACGTGATGAGGTAGAGGTGATAGATGAACAACGGCGAGCGCTGCGCCGCGGCGGCCAGGGACAGCAACAGAGCTCATGTCACCACCAGTATGCAGTGAACCATTCTTCACGGACAATTCGTACCTACGCGAAGTGTGGCATGAAGCTGAAGGCGCTGGGTGTGATCCCGGCGCGGCTCGGGTCGTCACGGTTCCCGGGCAAGCCGCTCGCCGAGTTCTTCGGCAAGACGATGATCGAGCACACATACGCGGCGGCGAGCGGCGCGGCGCTGCTCGACCGCGTGCTGGTGGCGACCGACAGCGAGCGCATCCGCTGCGTGCTCGCAAACATTGGCGGCGACGCGGTGCTCACGTCAGGCGCCTGCGCCACTGGCACCGACCGTGTCGTGCAAGTGCTCGAAGCGATGGATCCGCGCGAGCTGAGCATGTACGACGTCGTGGTCAACATCCAGGGCGACGAGCCGGGCGTGAACCCGCGCCACATCGACGCCTGTGTGGCAGCGCTGCGCGCAGACCCCGCGAGCGTTATGAGCACACTGGCGACGCCCATCCGGAGTGAGCGGGACGCTGTGAGCCGAGACGTCGTCAAGTGCGTCGTGGACCACGACAGGTGCGCGCTGCATCTGTGCGTGTCTGCGGTGTGAGGACGGCTGAGCGCGGCTGACTGTGTGTGGACATCTAGCAACGCGCTCTACTTCTCGCGTGCGCTCATCCCGCACTCCAAGAGTGGCGCGTTCTCGCCGGAGACCACGACGTACCTGCGGCATGTGGGACTCTACGCCTTCCGCACGCGCTTCCTGCTGCAGTTCCCGTCGTTGCGGGTGTCGCCGCTGGAGGCGAGCGAAGATCTGGAGCAGCTGCGCGTGCTCTCGGCGGGCCACAAGATCAAGATCGTGCAGGTGGATGCCACGCTGCCGGGGGTTGACACGCGCGAGGAGCTCGACGCACTCAAGGCGCAATGGCCAACGGCAGCGCCATAGTGTGTGCGTTGAGTGAGGTCACGGCGTGATAGAGAGGTAGCAGCCCTGGTGTTTGTGTCGTGGTTATCGTGCTGCGAAGTGGTGCTGGTGTCAAGACTGCATCCATTTCGTGCATGTGGTTGCCGAGCCGAGACGAAGAAGCTGTTTCCTTATGACGAGTGAGGAGAACTGCAGTAGAACGGCCCCAGATCCGCGGCACACACGGCCTGAGTACTTCTGAGCGCAGAGGCTGGAGAGACTGAACCGCTGGACAGGAGTGGTTCCTGTCGGCATCGGTCGTTTGCTAGGGTGCTGGGATCCTCCTGCGTGTGAAACACGAGGGCAATGGTCCCTGATGTACCAGCACCACCAGCAAACAGCAGCAGGGAGGCAGGCAGGCACCAACCACCAGCCAGTGCCACCAGCGAACGAGAGAATGAGCGAGGCTCGAACGAGGTGCGAACGAGGGGCTGCAAATCAATCGACTGGCCGCGAGTGACCAAAAGCGAGTGTCGAAATCGAGCCAGTCAGTGGATCTCGAAGGGACGTGTGGCTCTGGTGTGGCTCTGGTGTGGCATTCACGAGGTGCACCAGAAATGCGATTCCAATACGAATCGATTCGCACATACAACGATGCACCTACAAAGTCCACTCGCGTTCAACGCGCGCACTTTTCTCCACCGCGCACTATTCGCACCACAGGTATATTTTCGCAGCCAACCCATGTGCTCAGGTCATTTTGCCCCCATTTTGCCCCCAGCCCAGTAGCCCGAAGCAGCAGCAGCAACAGCAACAGTCCTCCCCACCTTCTATCGCGCCACCGCCGCCGCCGCCGCCGTCGTCGTCGTAACAAAGCCCACCAAATGGCGATGCTGCTGTCGCGCAGACGAGTCCGCGAGGTGCTCCCAGAGACGCCCGCACTGCGCCGCCGCAGCTCGAGCGACGACGACCGCCTCGTCGACGAGACGTGGTTCCTGCGCGACCTGCAAGACGCCTACTCGGACGGCACTGGCGCTGGCAGCGCTCGTAGCGCCGACCACTGTCAGCAACAGGAGCAGCGTCGCCGCGAGGTGCTCGCGTTCTTGCAGCGCCGCAACCACGTCTCAGACCACGGCCCACTTGACGGCTCGCTGCAGGTGCGTTGTGTTGCGAGGTTCGGAGAAGAGAGTGCAGTGAAGCTGACGACTGTGTGTGTGTGGTTTGGTTGTGTGGGAAACGCCGCACTGCAGCGGTCGCGTGCACGCATGAGCTCGCAGGAGCTGTTCCTCGCTGTCGTGCTCGAATGGCAGCGCTCCACGACAGAAATCACGCACAGAGCCGCCGACAGGGAAAGCAGCTTCACGCGAGACGAGCTGCCGTCGCACAGCCGCCGCGCCGCAGCCCCGCCAGACACATACAGCTACGCGCCATCCGAGTCGGACGCGTCGTCATCGTCGGACTCGGAGCTCGAGGAGATCGGCGCGCGTCACAGCAAGCGCCAGCGCCAGGAGATCGGCGTCGAGGAGGTCAGCCCCACGAGGTATGTGATGCTGTGGGACTGCTGCAATCCCAGTCGGTGCGAGTCTCCGATACTGACGTCGCGCGTGTCCAACCCCAGCGTCCACAACGTCCCACGCGAGCTGACGCCGCTGAATCTCGACTTCGTCTCGGCGACGCCCAAGCGGATCGGCGTCTACACGCCGCGCTCGCGCCAGGAGCTGCTCCGCAAGTACATGGCGAAGCGCGCGAGGCGTCTGTCGCAGAACAAGGTGCGCTACCGCGTGCGGAAGACGCTGGCGAACGCCCGGCCGCGCGTCAAGGGCCGCTTCGTGAAGACTGAGCAGCCGCTCACCGCCGCGGTCGCCGAGTCCATGGGCGGTTAGCAAGAGCAGCGCACGCCATCGGATGCATCAGCGCACGTTTTGTAATTTATCTTGCACAAGAACAAGAGGCATCCTAGCTTACCAACTCGACCACGAGCTTCGTGAGCTGCGTGCTGAAGTGCTGCTGCAGCTGGTTCTTGAGCGCCGCCGGGCTATGGTAGCAGTAGCTGGAGCCGAGTCCCAGCGCGCTGCAGAGCAGCAACACCACGTACTTGAGCGACGCCGCGTGCTCGAGCGCAGCAGCAGCTGTCGCTGCCTTCGCTGCCTTCGATGCCGGACGCGCTGCTGCTGGTGGTGGTTTGAGAGGAGGCGCGTGTGGCTGCACGCTCCCGTATGACACCGGTGGTCGGCGCACGCCTCGCGACGACGGCGACGACGACGATCTGTGCATGCGACTCACTCGCTCCTCAGTCGCAAAGATCGATGATTGATATGCGCACCGCACGCAAAGGTGTCTCTTCGGCGTTCAGCGTGATCTAGACATCTAAATATCTATCACCAGATTAATAATCTGATGCTGCTTCGCGATTATAGATATTTAGATACTTAGATATTTAGATCACAATCAGAAAAGAGTCAACAGTCGAAGGCGAAATACCCTGATGTAGATGAAACGATGTTTCCTTTTCGTGATTGTGCATTTGATGAAGTGAAGGGTTATTTGGCAACAAATCTATTCTAAACAAATTAAAGCAAAATATACATTATAAAAGAGCAATCAAATGAAGTTGACATACCAAACAGGACAAACCCAAAAATGTATTGGTTGATGTGCCGCCAATCGTTTACAATCCTGTTTGGTACAAGTTTGCTTTTTACCCCAAGTCGGACCTTTGTCTATCATGTGTGCAGATCTAAAAAACATACAGCTCTGCTCCTTGTGATCGGGAGCATTGCGGGTGGTCGCCACCCAGTTGGACGCTGAGTTGTCCGCATTTCCCGGTGAGTATGTCTTTGAACTCAAAATCACAAATTACCGCCACTTTGTGGCTGATGTAGTTGAGCTCATTGCAACTGTTAAATTTTCATGTTATCAAGCCCAAGGCGAATGTGGCTGTCAAGTACTGGATGACGACTATCAGCCATTAGTGAAAACGACTGGATTCGCTCGCCTCTTGCACACGGAACATCTTTGTCCTTCATGCATCAAAACGTTTCAAACACATCTCTGGCGGATCCTCTACGAGCAATGCGCACTTCGAGAATCATTACTGCATCCCTCCTTCTCGTAGACCAAGACGATGGAATCTGTGGGATGTCCGCGTTGTCGTTTCACAGCAGTGCGCATTATACGCAGAGGGAGTGTGTGTATGTGTGCGTGTGTGTGTGTGTGTGTGTGAGAGAGAGAGAGAGAGAGAGAGAGAGAGAGTGCTGAATTGGACACGCAGACATGTTTCGAAACAGGTTAAAACATGTGTTATTTCACACCATGTGCTGCATTCACCTGAAAGCAAAACTGACGTGTTTGTGAATCTCACACTATATCCAACCAACCACACAAAGCCCAATAAACCTCTACAAGGTTGTTCGTTCGTGAAGGAGTCATTTGTGGCTGTCTTACAATACATGATACGCGATATCACTCCCTGGGAGTCTGGATTTGTTGGTGAAAGATAAGCAAACCTCACATCCCTGTGTGTATATATGAAAGAGAAACCTGGAAATTACGTCAATGGTATAGGAGTGCGGTGGTATTCAATATCTGCTAGAGTTTCTCAGCAATGCGAGAGGTATCGGGTCAAGTTTTATATGTTGAATGAGGGTCGACAACCACAGTTGACGATACTGTCGAAGTGCGTGTTGTGTGTGTAAGATTGTGTTGCTGTGTCGCGTGTGTTGTGTGTCCATCTGTCCATGTGTGTGTGTGTGTGTGTGTATTATTGTGTTGCGGTTGCAGTTTGAAGTAGTTTGTTATTGTTAGTAGTATTTGTTGCTGTTTGTTTGTGTATGTGTGTATAGGAGTGGTACTTTTGGTGGTCAGCGTGCCCGAGGGGTCTAAGGGGGCAGACTCAAGTTCTGCTGTGTTCGCACTCGTGGGTTCAAATCCCACCGCTGACAACTTTTAACAACTATTTCTTGCACACTTGCACTTTGTCTTTGCCTGCCTTGTACTTGGTTTTGCTTTTGGCGGTTTACACGCGCAAAACATCACCGCAGTCACGGATGCTACCCCCACTAACCAAGAAATCAAGCATCATTTCAAGCATCGATTTTTCGAGAAAAACACACGCACACAACACACCTATCTAGTCGCGATTTCCCGCGACAGCAGATACTCATCTGGTCTTTGGACATTCAGCAAGTGCAGAAGTTATCGAACCTCTCGAAATGCATAGTTGCAGCAAGGGTTACTTTCACATCTCAAATGACTCAATAG
>JAASFS010000579.1:0-15336 GCA_023333865.1 Globisporangium perplexum | reverse complement strand
CCGGATGTCCCCGTTCAGCTTGAGCAGCGTGTCACCCCGCAGCAGATCAAGCGTCGACATGCGCTCGAAGAGCTCGGACCCCACGAGCGACACGATGCGACCGTCGTACTCGAGCCAGCCGGACTGCGCGAGCTCCGTGCGGAAGTAGTGCGCGGCGCAGTAGAAGAGCAGCGTGGGTCCGAAGAGCGCGTCGGAGGCGCGACGCCGCAGCAGCTTGGCGAGCAGGTTGAGCAGGCTGAAGACGAAGAAGACGAACTCGGCGATGCCAGGGTACATGACGAACCACGCCTGCGAGAGCGCGAGCTGCGACCCCTCGAACGTACACCCGATGGACGCGAAGACGGCGAGGTTCGTCTTGAGTCGCGGCAGCAGGAAGACGGGGAGCCAGCAGAACCCTTTCGCGCACGAGAGCACGCCGACTCCCGCGGCGCGCAGCTCGGAGTGTCCCGACCTGTACGCGTTCGCGAGTGCGAGCATCGCGATCGCCCACCGCGCGAGCAGCACGCCGAGCGACACGTTCGCGAGGATCAGCTCCAGGTCGTACGCGCTGACGATAGTGCGTGTCGTTGCTGGAGCCGCGAACTCGAACAGTCCGTACAGCGTCTCGTTCAGGATGATGAGAGATCCGTAGCGCTGACTGGTGTCTGTAGCCGACAGCACCAACCCCCACTTGTACGCGCGAACTCTGTTGCCGCAGTCTCCAGCTACAAGACAGTCGGTTGTAGATCCACGGAGGATGTCGAACTCTGTTGCAGAGATCCCGAACGACGTTCTCTCGGACGAGAACACGTCGGAGAACCACCGTCCGCCTTCGAGATCTTCGTACCACCCGTTGCGCCACACGCCGCCGTATCGTCCGAGGAACTCGCTGGTCTTCTGCTCACGCACGCTCCGGTTCAGACCCCGCACGAGAAGCGTGTCCAAGCCTCGCGTCTCGTACGCTCCTTCGAGACGAAGCATGCAGGCACTGCCGTCCCATCCCGGAATCGCGTAGCGAGAGTAGATGTAGTCGTCTCCAAACGGCATGGCGAGGATCGGGAGCGTGTCCTTCAAGAGCTTCACCGTCGCGCTGCCGTCTGCGTCCATCACCACACGCAAGTGATCGCGAGTGATGTTGTAACCGAGCAGCTCGCACCGATCCAATATGCTCTCCAGTGTCATCGCGATCGCACTGCAGGTGTGCTTGTACCCCTCCATCGCTGTCTCGCTGATCGCCATCTGCGTGCGCTTCACCACGCGGTAACCGTTCACAGCGACGCCACTCATGTCGACGACCACTGCTGCCGACGACTCGAGCGCCTCCTGCAGCTGCACGGGTCTGTACACGCGACCGCGGCGCATGCAGACGTACGATCGGTCGGTGAACGGCACTTCGTTCGAGCCGTGGACTTGATACAAGCCCTCACCCACTGGCTGGCCGTACTTGAGGTCGACGGAGTAGCTCTCGCGCCTCCACACAATCGCGAACACCTGTGCAAAGAGTGCGACAGCGAAGAAGATCCAGAGCAGCCAGTTGTACGCCACAGCGGCGACGGTGCGCAGCGGCGCGTGTTGCTTGGACTCGCGGCGGCGGAGTCGACGGTCGTAGCGAGGTGGCGCGCACGGCAGGCTTCTCTGCGCACTTGGTGGCGGAGCTGATGCACGTGGCATCCGAGTGTACTCTACAGTGTCTGACTTCCAATCGCGATGCTACCGACGTTCGCCGCTCTGGTGATCTTCCGGAGATCACCACCATCATCGATGGCGATCCGAACCGCTTCAGATCTACCCAGCAGTCAACACCTTCTGGTTCGCTGCCGCGCTCTTGAGGCCGAACGCACGCTTGAACTTCGCCAGGATGCTGCTGTCACTACCGTGTACGCGAGTGCCCGCACCAACTTCTTGTGACGCAGCGCGATCGCTCGGCTGCTGCTTGTCGGCGACCGCGAGCGCGTTCATGTCTTGAAGGTCTTGCTGGAGCTTCTGCTGCTGCGCGGCCTCCTCCTCCTCAGTGCGCATATTCATCGTCAAGAGTTGGTGGCAGAGCTCCTCGAGCGTCAGGCGGCGCATCGCCTCTTGTTGTTTCTCCTCCTTGTCGCGGTTGCTCTTCAGAGCAGCAGCAACCGCGGACGCACCGCGGGTGGCTTTACTGTCACTCGTGGTGACGGGACTCGACTCCTTCGTCCCGAAGAGCTTGGCGGCGTCAACTTTGCCGTCCGCCAAGATCGACCGCTCGACGAGACACACCACACACGTCTCTCTCGGTCGGCAGAGCACGCACGCTGTCCCGCGATGCCCCGCGACGACGAGCTCGTCTTGGAGGAACGGGTGGAACGTCTCGATCTGCTGCAGCACCCAGAGGCTCGCGCGGTCGGCGCGCACCGCGCGCAGGAATCGCTCGCGCAGCATCTCTGGCGAGCTCAGCGGACTGCAGATCACGGCTGTGGCAGCCTCGCCGCACGACACGTCGCTCACTCGCGGTCCCTTGAACGCGGTGCTGTCCATGCCGATGACGTCCACGGCACGCAGACTCAGCATGCCGCTCGCGTTGTCGAGCTGGACGCGCACGAACTGCCCGAACGTGTCCACCGGGAGCGTCCAGAGCCATTCACTCTGCACGGAGCTGTCTAGACTGAACGTCACGTGCGTGCTGTGGCTCTTGGCTACCGCGAGCGAGTACTTGCCACGCTCTTCCGTGTCGAACGGGAACTGGCTGATCATGACCGTGTACTTGAGCCGTGACCCACTGGACGACATCGAACGCGTCGTGTGCGGCGTCCGCGCCGTGGCGTTGTTGGAGGTAGCGCTCCAGACTGCGACCCGCACGCTCTCGATGCGGCTCATACGCAGCAATGCCACTTGCCAGAACGGACACATCTCCTGCTGGGTCTGCGCGAACTCGCCAAGCGGACTGCGGAGCGCGTAGTCCGGGAAGCACGACGCGTTCTGCGTGCTCTGCGCTGCGCGGACACCGTCAACGAGGCACAGGTTGGCTGGTGTCTGGTACATGCAGCTCACAAGCGTTGGTGTCTTGATGCGCGACAGTAGCACAGAGTGGCCGGTGCAGCCTCCGACGTTGCTGCCCCACGTGAATAGCTCGCCGTCGGTGCTCACGAGTGCCGTGTGCGCGTTGCCGCAACTGACCTTCGCCATCGGGACGTACTCGTTCGCGCTGTTCGTGATCTCCAGCGGCGCGAACGTCGGCGTGAACTTGGCGAGTGTGTGGCTGCTTCCAGCGACGAACACCCGCCCTCCGACAAGCCTGCAGTCACCGCTGCGGCTGCCAACGCGCCGAACAGTAGCACTCAATACAACTGTGTGCCCGGCACCGCAGCTCACGTCGACCAGCTTCTCGTTCGCGAAGGGTTCAAGCACTCGCGTCGGTGTGCTCAGCACTCCGAGCTTGCCGCTGTTGCGAGGCACGCGATCCTGTCCGACATCCCGACCGTCGCCGAGGCCGAGCTTGCCGCCGTCACCGCTGCCCCAGACGTAGAGATGGCCGTCGACCGAGAGGACAGCGGAATGCGAGGGTCCACACGCGATCTTGCGCACGATCACACCGGTTGGCAGCGCCAGCGGCATCGGCAGCAGCGTGAAGCTCTCAGCCACCCCGACAGCGCCGATGCCGAGCTTCCCGTGCGTCGCAGAGCCCCACACGAACACCTGCCCACGACTCGAGAGCGCCAAGCTGTGGCCGAACCCGCACGCGACAGCGCGGAACCGATGGCTCTTGAGCGCGTCGATGGCCTCGGGTGTGTGCACATCGCTGTGCCATGTCGCTGGGTCGTTCCTATAGTTCTCGCGCTGCGGAGAAGACGTATCGTGCGCGCCTCCGAGCCGACCGAACGACCCCACTCCCCATGTTAGCAGCTTCCCGGACTGGTGCACCGCGAGCGCGTGCCGCGATCCGACGGCGATGCACTCGGCGGCTTGTCCACCGTCGAAGTCCTGCAGCGGAGACCCTCGAGACGTGAGCCCACTCGCATACAGTAGCCCTCGAGGCTGCCTCTCGGTGCTGTCGTTTGGTGCCGATGGTGAGCCTTCCTTGTGACGGTGTTCGTGCTGCTGGTGCTCGACGAACCCCTCACGAGCTTGTCGCCTCACCTTCAGCTTCGCCGCCACGATTCTGTGCTTCATATCGAGGTAGTCTTGCTGGTCCTTCGCGAACGCGTCGCTCTCGGTGGAGGTGATGCTCGCCTGCAGTTGGCAGAGATCGTACCACAGTGCCGCGGTCCTCGCAGCGACCTCCAGCATCGCTTTCTCTCTCCGCTCGTGGCGCAGCCGCCGAGCCACTTTGTCTTGCTCCTTCATGTGCGCGTGGAACTTATCGCCGACGCACTCGATCTCGAGCGCGAGAGAGTCCCCCAGCTTCACGATCAGTTCCGTGCGCGTCTGCTTCGCGAGGTACACCCCGCGCATCTGCAGCGAGAGCGCCAGGTCGTCGATGTTCAGCTCCGGCTCCACCGTCTCCCTGAGTTCCTGCAGCGACGGCGCCGTTGGAGGTACTGACACTGGCGTGAGAGTGGGTGGTGCTGGCGCTGGCGGTGACGCTGCAACTAGGACTGACGGCGAGACTTGGTCCGACGAACTGAGATTCTCTGGCGTCGTTGCTGTTGCTGGAGAGACGAGGTCGTAGTACTGACCGACCAGCAGCAGCCGAGCCCTCTCGTCGTCCTCGGTCGGCAGGATCCGCTCCGGTTTGACGAACGTCTTGCGGTACTTCCTTCGCAGCGGAGTCTGCTCGTAGCGGTTCTGGTTCGCCGCGACCTGAGACGGCAGCGATAGCTTGAGCATCTCGCTCCGCGTCGTGAGTGGCCGACCTGGGTCCTTCGCGATTGGCGGTCGCTCGCTACCGTTCTTGGTCGATGGACGCTCGACCACGTGCCCGCCTGCGTTGTTGTCGAGTGTGGACTGGTCGTAGAAGTAGCGCCACGCGCGCTGCTTGCCGCCCCAGCAAAACATCTCACCTGCATCTGTAACTGCGTATGCGACCGCAGCCCCGACCGCGATGCTCCTCACGCGCTTCGCCCACAAGAACGCAGTCGTGAGGGACACCTGGCGGCCTGCGAACGCTCGCTCGGCGGCGGCGACTGCCACTCGAGAGCGAGACTGGAGCTCGGGCTGCTCGCTGGAGCTTGCTGGCGACTCGCTTGCTCTCTTGGCGGTACCGTTCGTCCTCGTCGCGGGCTCGTCGATCTCTGGTCTGCTGGACTCGCCAGTCGTGAGCTCGTCCTGGATGCGACTCGCGGACGCGGCTGCCGCGTCAGGACGAACGCGTTCCTTCCACAGCTCCTTCACGAGCTCGAACTCCATGAAGTCGGCAAAGTCGGGCTGCATCGGTTCGCCATCGAAGCAGTTCGATGGCCCCCTCCCGAACAGATACACTTGTCCTGCGGCGTCGAGCGCTTCGCTCAGCACGACTCGCGAGAGCAGTAGCGCTTCGTCCACGAGAGCGCGTCGCTCTCGCGCGAGGCGCTCGTCGTCGAGATTGTTCGCAGCTTCTAGCAGTGTCTTCGCCTCCTGCTTCTCCTCGAGGTTCACGAGCGCTTCGAGCTTCTTGAGGAGCATGCTGTTCGGCAGGAAGCGGTTGAACCTCTCGTGCCGCCCACGCAGCTCGGCGCGCACATCCACGAGCGAGAGCCACACTTTCTTGAACTGGAAGTACGCCATCACTTCCAGCTCGGGCTGCAGTAGCAGCAGCAGGGAGCTCAGATCATGTCAGCAGCACATGATAGTGTACCTCGTGCAACACACACACACACGTGCTGCTTACATCCTCGTTCGCGGCGAAGATGGCTTCGGTGTCCGCGAGAGCGAGCTTCTTGCCGAGAAACCCGAGCACTTCGATGAACGTGGCGCGGTCGATCGCGCCTTGCTCCTCGCGGTCAAACATCTCGAAGAGGTCCTTCGGCGAGAGCGACTGGCCCGGCGCGAAGCCCATCGTGCGGTCCGGATTCTTCGGGTCGCACGTGTAGAGCGCGAGGCGGAACTCCTCGAACGAAATGTTCCCGCGCCGCTGCACATCGCAGCGTCGAAAGTACGCGCGCGCCTTGGGCTCCGAGAGCGCGACCTTGAGATCCGCGAGCAGCACCTGAAACTCGTCGAAGTCGATGCCGCCGGAGCCGTCGGTGTCGTACTTGTCGAAGAGCTGCCTTCCGCACACATCGCGCGAGTGGGTCACGAGCCAGTTCGTCGCAGCCTGCACAGAGTCCCGATCGCCGGCTGGACACGCACCGCGCGTGGGTCGAGCGCCGCGAGCGTTGCCGGATCTGCTCGTTCATCGCCCTGGAGTCCAGAAGCGCCAGCGTCGAGGATCGTGGCCTCGATCGGGATGCCGTCGACGAACACGACACCTGCATCCGAGTGTCATTCCTGGTTCGCGGGTGCGTCGGGTGTGTCCGCAAGACACGGGACGAGCACACGCACGCACTCACGCTTGCGGTGCTTGCGGCCGATCATCTGACGCGACACAAAGTGTAGCCATTTTCGGCATTCCCTTGTTTTTATCGCTTGGGAGTGTCCGATTGCGCGATATGATTCGGTCGTATAAATCTCGCGCACGCTTGGTTTGATGCAATCGTCGTCCCGAACCGTCCCGAATGCTGTTTTGACTGGTGGTGAGAGAGTGAGCGCGAGCTTTTCGAGCCATTCCCATTCGGCACTTTTCAAAGTCGATTTCTCTCCGAATAATCACACGATGGTGCGTGCGCTGGTGCTGGTGCTGCCGCTGCTGGCGGCTGTGACGACAGCGGACGCCTCGCGTGCCGGCCGCCTCGCTTCCTCCTCTCTCTCGACTCTCTCTCGACTCTCTCTCTCTCTCTCGACGCGCGCGACGCCCGACTCGTTGCCGAACGACGACTCCTGATAGCGCAGTTGCGACCACCACCGACGAGCAGGACTTCTGCTCGATATCCGACAGCTGCAGCAACAGGATACGAGTCGGATGCGCGACGTCGGACATATTCGCGATAGCAGAGCAGAGAACACAGCCGGCAACAGCGACCAGAGAGAGAGAGAGAGAGAGAGGAGATGATGGCGGATCGAGAGAGAGGAGTCGATGCGAGCGTCGACTGGCACTCGAGCGCGAGCCGCCGCGTGACGCGACGAACTGCTGGCCCCGCGAACAGGCTGAGCTGACGGTGCTGCTACTGGTGTGACCGCAGGGCAAGCGCACCAAGAAAGTTGGCATTTGCGGCAAGTACGGCACGCGCTACGGCTCGTCGCTGCGCAAGGTCGTGAAGAAGATCGAGATCTCGCAGCACGCCAAGTACAACTGCGCGTTCTGCGGCAAGGACTCGGTCAAGCGCACGGTCACGGGCATCTGGAAGTGCAAGTCGTGCCACAAGGTGGTCGCGGGCGGCGCCTACCTGCTCAAGTACGTTCGCATGGGGTTGTTCCGAGCTGGTCGCTGTTGTCGCTGGTCTTCTCACCACTCTGCCGCTCTGCTCCTTTGCTCGGATCCTACAGCACGCCGTCGGCCGCCACGGTCCGCTCGACGCTGGCCCGTCTCCGCAAGACCCACGATGACGCGACCGCGTAAGCGTGTTGGTGTCCATCCATCCTTGTAGACACAGACCCATTCGTGAGAGAGAGACGCCTATGAAGAAGCTGCGGCTGGCCGGCGCGGGTTGCTCTCGTCCGCTGCGCCTCGTTAACCGACGGACGGCTAATGAAGTGCTCCCGCTGCTCACGCGGCGGTGCCATCGTGGTTCTCAAACCGTTCGCTCTTCGCTCGTTCGCTTTCGTGGTCTCCACTCGTACTCGAGAGGTCTCGTCTCACGCGGGTCTCACGTTCTCTTAGGACGACACCGATCCGTCGGACGACGACGATGCTACCGCCGCGGCGGCCGCCTGGTTCTCGAGCGATTCGATCGCGTACCGGATCATGAAGACCCAGTCGCCGACCTCCTTGTCGCTTTGCGCGTCGAGCACGACCGTGCGGCGCTGCGTGTGCAGGTACTTGCCCTTGGACCACTCGTTGACCTCGACCTGGAAGCAGTTGACCTTGCCGGCGACCTCCGGGTCGCATGCGCTCACCTTGGCGCCTTTGAGGAAGAACGACGTGCCCTGGTGCCGCGACGCCCCCACCGAACCCTTGCTGCCCTGCTCATCGTACTGCAGCACTAGCCGCGCGTTCTGGAGCACCGCGAAGCGCTTCTTCCACAGTCGCGCGTTCGTGAGCCCCTTGAGCTTGAGGTGCGAGAAGACGCTCGAGTGCTTCTTCACATGCACGCTGCCGGACTTGAGCAGCACGAACGCTGGCACCGCCTTGAGTAGCTGCGGCGGCACCGGTAGCACCGGCACGCCGACGAGCCCACCGGCGTCGTCCAGCACAGGCTGCGTCGACGACTCGTGCGACGACGACGGCGCCGACGAGTCTCCGACCGACGGTGTGCGCGAGAAGAAGCGCGACGTGGAGCGGCCGTCGGTCGGCGTGAGCGCGCGGCGGCCGCCCAGCAGGAAGCCCGGCGCCGTGTTGACCGGCGTGCTGCCGCGCCGCCGCTCGATGCTGCGCGGGTCGATCGCGAGCTGCTGCTGCGTAGCCGCCCGCTGGCTCAGGCTCAGGCTCCCGTTCGCCTTCTCGAAGTACTTCTGCCGCAGCTCCTTCTGCTGCTGCTCGCGGCACTCGGATACGCGCGTGTTGAGCTTGTCGAGCTGGCTGCACAGCATCTGGCTGCGGATCACGTCCTGCATGAAGCCGTGGCCGAACTCGAACTTGACCTTGAGCTTCGGCGCGCTCGCGCTCACGCCGGACTCGGCGGACGGCGACTTGACGGCCGCCGGCACGCCGCCGACGAAGTTGTCGATGCGCCGGATCATCGCCAGCCGCTCGAGCTCGTCGATGTCGTAGCTGAAGCGCGAGAGGTGCGCCGCGATCGGGCTCGAGCCGCGTAGCAGGTCCTCGTCGAACACGGCGCCGATCACGCTCGCGGTCTTCATGATCATGCGCTGCGAGACCGTGAGCTGGTCCAGCAGCGTCGTGAGCACGCTCTTGACGGTGCGCGGTGGCCGCAGCGCGATCCGGTTCTTGAGTGACTTGAGCGCCGTTTCCGCGGACGCCGCCGCGTCCGAAGACGTCGACGACGAGTGGAAGAGCGACCGCATGATGCTCTTGTGCCGACTAAAGGTCTGCTGCGTGGACGCACCCGCGGCGATCGCGGAGACGGCGGCGGCGAGCGTCGGGTCGGAGCTCGGGCGGCGCGTGGAGCTGAGCGTGTAGCAGCTGAGGCAGTGGCGCACGAAGTCGTCTCGCACGCCTGGGATCTTCCTGCTCAGCACAAGAGCAGCACGAATCAGCGAGCGCGTCAGTGAGCGCGTGTGCGACCACAGCGCAAGCTTGTGATCTCGGAGGCCACGTACTTGCGACAGGCTTTCGGCGTGCACGACGCGCAGAAGATGTAGCCGCAGCACTTGCACCGGTGCTTCATTTTGCTCGCGGTGAATTTGAAGTGGCAGTAGAAGCAGTAGCTCGCGCTGCTCTTGTCGCCCCACGGCTCCTGTACGTGCATCTGGCACGTGCGGCGCTTGCTGTCGACCTTGATCTGCGCACGCACACAACTGTCAGCTCTCACACCGTACAGACTCACCCACACTCTGGACGCACCACTTGCTGCTGGAGCATCTCCGAGATGAGCTCGCGCAGGAAGAGCGGGTTGCCCTGTGAGCGCGAGAACAGGATCGCCATGAGCTCGCTCGGGATCTCGTGCACGTTGAGCGTCTGCAGAGCGAGCTGCTCGAGGTCCGGACCGCACAACGGCTCCAGCGACTGGCACACGGACGAGCGCATGCGCTTGAGCACGCGCAGGCGCTTGCGGAACGACGAGCTCTCCGTGTTCTCACTCAGTGCCAGGCTCGGCGGGCGCGTCCCGATCACCACAAGGCAGTTCGTGAAGTACTTGGCGATGATCGTCGCGAGGATCCACGACTTCTCGTCCATGTACATGGCGTTGTCGAGACAGAACACCGTCGACTTCTCGCGCGAGATCGCGTGGAGCGCGCACAGCAGCAGGATCCCGCTCAGATCCAAGTCGGTCGGCGTCCACTCCTCCTCTACCTCCACTTCGTGTCCGCCTTCGTCGAACCCCCGCAGTGACGATGACCGAGCCTCCCTCACCTCCGCGTTCAGATCCTCGATTGGGGCGAGCGTGCGGAGATCGTCGCTGTTGCGGCGACTCCGAGCCAGATCCATCTCCAGTAGCCCTAGGAACCACGCCGCGATCTCCTCTTCCTTCATCTTGTTCTTGCTGGGACTGTCCACTGGGCCAGAGGTGGCGCTCTGCCGCTGCTGTTGCTGTTGATCTGCTGCGTCCTGGTTGTTGCTAACCGGAGTGCGACTTTCTGGCGTCCCCAGCCCCAACACGTCGGTCTCCAGGAGCTTGATGCTCTTGCCGGCGGCACTCGCGCGCACCTCGTTCGCCTCCTCCTCGCGCGTGTGCTCCTCGAAGTCCGTGTCGAGAATCGAGTTGAGCAGCTTCGTGTACCCGACGAGCGTCGTGTTCGGCGCTGCGCCGTCCTTGATCTTCTTGCGTACGAACAGCGCCACTTGCTTTCTCCGCTCGGCTTCTTTCGAGATCTCTGCAGCGGGTGCGAGTGTCGCTGTACTGCCGCTCTGCTGCTGGTGGGGATGGTGGGGGAAGTGGTGGTGATGCTTTGGCGACGACGTCTTCATGTAGCTGTTCCCATGGTGCGATGCGGTCGCCTTCGGAGTCGTCATGGCAGAACCTGCGCTGCCACCTCCACTCCCGTCGTTCACCTGGTCGAGCGCGCACCTGGAGATCAGGTTCGCCCAGATCGCGTACGGTTTTCGCGTCGCAAACGGAGTGGTCGTGCCGTGGAGCATGTTGTAGGAACTCGCCTCGGGGCCGATCAGTGCCGACCGCAGCAACACGGTCTTCCCGACACCGATGTCGCCCTCCAGGATGAACGAACCCCCAGGCGAGAACGGGTTCAGCTCCGAGCACTTCTCGAGCAGCGCGTCGCGCACGCGCTGGAAGTTGTCGCTCTCGATGATCTGGTCCACCGCAGCCGACTCCTTGTCCGCCCGCACCGACAGTCGCCGCTGCGCGTCGCGGACTTGGACCCGGTGCATGTTCTCCATCACGTTCGGGATCTGCGTGGGCCGGCTGGCGCCGCCACTGGATTGCGCGGCGGAGCCCGGTGCCGGCTTCTTCCGTCCGCCGCCGGTTGTCGACAGGTGGAACTCGAGCAGGATCGACATGCGCGGGTACGGTCTGTGGATCTTGATGCTGTCGTTTTTGCCCTTCACCATGATCTCTGGTCGCTCTTCGAAGTGGAGGACGTCGTGCGAGAGCAGCTTCGTCGTCTCGTCCGTGATCACGCCACCGTTCTCCGACTTGGCTTTCTGCATCAGCCGTGCCGACAGGTTCACGATGTCACCGAGCACAGTGTACTCTCTCCTGTTGCCCTGGTGACCGACGACACCGCACAGCGCTGTACCAGTCGTGATGCCCACGGACGCCTTCAGTTCGAGCTTGCTGAGCGCCGCGCAGATCGCGAGCGACGCCAGAATGGCTCGGACCGGGTCGTTCTCGTGCGTCACAGGCGGCAGTCCGAACGCCGCGATCACGGTACTTCCTTTATCGTCGACGAGGAACTTGTTGATTGTCCCTTCGTACTCGTAGATGCACTCTTGCACGAGCGCGAACGCTGTCTGCAGCTTCTGCAGCCCGCTGATGCCGAGCATCTTGGCCAAGTCGTCCTCACTGCGCCGCACCACGAGCAACCGAATTGTTAGTCAAGCGTACTTCGAGCCTCCATCGTCCAGCAACGCAGCGTTGAGCGCACCAGAAGCCGAGGTTGATGAAGATCACTGTGACATCCCGCAGCTCGGAGCCCCAGAACTCGTCGCGCGCGTCCAGGTACGGCCACACGGCACGCGAGACGTACTGCTTCATGCGCGCGTGCAGCGTGGCGTCGTCGCACATGAAGGACGGACGGCGCGAGCAGAGCTTGACCGGGAGGTTCACTGCGCGGACCTTGAAGTAGTCACAGCCGGCACGCACGCTCTCGCCGTCAAAGTACTTGCGCACCATACGCCAGCACTCGGGTGAGCAGATCACCTCGCCTGCCTGTGCTTGGTGCTCCGAGTCGAACGCTTGCTGCAACGCCGGACCCACCGCGACGTACTCGACGCGCGACACGGACCCGTCGCTCGTGCCGCCGAGGTGTGCAATCGTGGCACCGCCGATGCCGACGCCCATCTTGACGCTCAGCACGACGCCCGGCGCGAGCTCGGCCTTGTGCAGGTGCTCCTGGATGCGCAGCGCGCACTGCAGGCAGCGGCGCAGCAGGCTCTCGAGCGTGTCGTCCTTGTTCTCGGGCCAGAAGATCAGGATCGCGTCGCCGGCAAACTTGAAGACGTCGCCACCTGTGAAGCAAAGTGATGGATTAACGTCAACCGCGCTGGCGATATACGCTTCCCGCATGCGTGACGCACCGGCGCTGGAGACCAGCCGCAGGAGCTGCTCGAAGTACGAGTTGAGGTGCTTGGCGAGCAGCTCGGCACCCACCGGCCCGCGCGCCGCGAGCGACTCGGTCATGGCCGTGAAGCCCGAGACGTCGGCGAACATGCTCACAGCCGTGATATCCTGCGTGTCGGGCACGCGCGGCGGCAGCCGCGCCTGGCGCTCGAGATGGCGTCGTACGACCGCCGGCACGTAGGCGCTCAGGCGCGCGTCGAGCTCCTTGCACAGCCCCGCGGCGGCGCTCATGCTGGAGAGGTAGCGGCGGCGGCGGCAGTGGTAGTACTAGCAGGCGAGACCGAAGATCTTGACGAGTGGGTGGTGGTGCGGTGCGAGTGCCAGCAGCAGGAGCAGGAGCAAGAGCTGCTGCAGCGAAGAAGCGAACATGTTGCTGACACTATTATTGGTGGCTTCTTTCTACGGATGCTTTGAACAGCCGCAGTGAAGAAAACAAGGGAGTATCGCAGCGCTTCAGGATTGATACTGGTATCGAGATGGTATCGGGATCTGCCGCGCTGATGCCGCTGTTGCCGCCGATGCTGCTGCTGCTGCTGGTGTTGGAGCTGCTGCGTGGATGTGGATGTAGATATGCGCCGCGAGCCGACCAGCGAGGTCGCTTCGGTGCCGCTGCTGCTTGTGTGGCGTGAGTGAGTGCAGCGAGCAGCTCCAGGTGACACAAGAAGCACGGAAAATCGCGTTGGTGTTCAGCGACGCGCTGGAGATCGCCGCAGCTGTCGTTGAGGTCTCGCCATCGACGCGAGAAGCGAGGGCGTCTGCGTCGCCAGCGAAGCAGAGCTCCCCGCATGAACGTGCTGCGCTACGGATCCGGCTCCGTTTGCTCTAGTGAAATAATCAGGGGTTTCAATTTTCACCTACCTTCGTTTATTCACTATCAAAGTTCACACGTCAAAGCTCGTTGCCATCACGACCACCTCGCCGCGCAGCCCCTCCCCCTCCCCCTTCCAGCAACGCAAGCCACGATGAGCGCCGCGACTACAGACGCGTCGTTCGCGCAGGGGATGCACGCAGCGCTCTGGCCCAAGGTCGCTCAGTGCCACGAGCACGTGGCGGCGCTGCTCGCGGTGCAGCAGCAGCTCCAGGAAACAGTGGACCAGCTCGTCGCCGGTGCGCTCTATTCTCCACGTGCACACGAGCGACCGGCTCGCAGACGCGTTTGCGTGGCGCTGACACCAATCGGTTGGACGCAGGGCTGAAGGAGGCGCAGCAGGCGGATCCGAGCTCCTCGCTCGTCGGGTACGCGGATCGGCTGCGCGCGTTCCCCGTGCGCGTCGCGCGGCTGCAGCAGAAGCTCGCGACCATCGAGAACAGACTGCTGGCCATGAAGCAGGCGCGGAACCGCGGCGCGAGCTGCGTCGCCAAGCTCTCGCCGGAGGAAGCCATGCTCTTCTAGCGCGCAGCAGCTCCGAGCGATCGGCGCAGGCGACGGTGGGCGTCGCTGCTTCACCTCGGACGTCACTATTTTGCGCTGTCACTGCCACGAGGGTGATGGCGGCGTGCGAAGGTCGAGCAGCTAGCGCGTCAATATTTATGATGGGGTTCGCGTTCGTCACCCCCCTCGCTCCTTACGACGCCGCAGACTGTGGCTCATGCTTACTGCGGCGCTGCAGCGCCATCGTCTTCTGCGTGTTCCACGCGCTGTTGAGGCAAGCAAGCCACGCAGCACCGGCAGCAGCGTAAGCGAGTTGGATGCTCGTGACCCCCACCTGCCACACGAGGCGTTGGTCGTACCCCAGATCCTCAGTCGATACGTTTGGGCGTCTGAGCTGCGGCGGTGCGAAGAGCGCGGGTGCCATCTTCGTGCTGCTGCTGGTCGGCGCCGCTGTCGTCGGCGTCGGCGTCGCCTTGGGCTTCTTGGCAGGCGGTTGCGCGAGGCCGCTGATTGCGTCTGCGGGTCTCCGCCGCGCAGCGCTCAGCACACTCGTGTCGCTCGCGAAGAGCTCGTCGGCGGACGGCAGACGCGGCGCAGAGGACGTCGCCAGTGGCGCGCCGACGCCGACGCCCTCGTCGTCCTCATCCGACGACGAGTCCGAGTACGCGCACAGCAGCGACATCAGTTTACTGTCGACGAGATTTCTTAGTAACAATTGGGGTTACGAAGGTACCCAAGAAGGTAACCTCAGCGCACCAAACGCTTCTCAAGCGATAACATTGAACACTGCGCATTGCCTGGACTGCGCGGCGGCGGCTGCGCGACCTCCGACGGCGACATCACTCTCAGATTCTCGGCTGTGGAGTCGGGTCACAAGCTGCTTCGCTGAATCGACTCGAACAGTTCGCAATAACCATCATGATCACAGAGCATCGGCGACACGAAACATCGAGTGTGAACGGTAGTCGCGACTGCAGTCGCTCGATGAGCGCCAGACGAGTCCCAAGTCGCGAAATGATAGCTCGGTACCTTCGCCTCACACGTGCCCGCATTCTGTTGCTTGTCCTGGAGATGATCCGAGTGACTGGTACGGATACCAGGTCAGAACAATCTCCTGACTTAGTTTGCCAGTTGGTGGCAAACGACGAGCAGGAAGCGCTCAGGTGGACTTCCCGATTCGCAGACGGCCCTCAAGCGTGTCCGATGAGTATGATTGCGACTGATGCAAGTGGGCAACTCACAATTGAGGCGCGGTGCATCGCGCACCCTGAGACCTTTGGAGCAACATACCGGCGGCGGCCAGCAGCAGACGCGAGACCCGATGCGCATCTGGGGCTTCCTCGTCCTCCGCTGCGCACCGTCGCCGCTGTGGCGTACAACTGGCTGCTCTGGATCTTCTTCGCTGTCGCACTCTTTGCACAGGTGTTCGCGATTGTGTGGAGGCGCGAGAGCTACTCCGTCGACCTCAAGTACGGCCAGCCAGTG
>JAASFS010000578.1:0-15337 GCA_023333865.1 Globisporangium perplexum | reverse complement strand
CGAGGAGCGAGCGCCACGCGCGGATGCGGGCGGAGGCGGAGAACGCGCAGATGAAGGTGGTGCTGGCGAACCAGCTGCAGATCGCCAAGAGCCTCGAGGCGATCTTGCAAGCGACCGCGTCCACGCAGGTGCGTGTTGTTGGGTGTCGTATTGAGTGTGTGTGGCGAGGCGACGAGGTGCTGACCGTGGGGTGTGAGGGTGGCGGTGGCTGTCGCTGCCGCTGTGGGAGGTGCAGGCAGTGCTGGGTCCGCTCCAGCAGCGGCAGGTCTCCAGCGGTGGCAGCCTGGACCCGGCGTCGGTCACTCCGCACCACCAGTGTGAGATACTCTCCGGCCTGTTCGCCGGCGTCGACGAGTCGTACGCGGAGGTGGACGCGGTCTTCGCGGCGAACGGCTTGGCGCTCGGCATGGAGCGGCCGCGCCTGCGCTCCCAGGTGCACTACAGCGGCGCGAGCGGCATGCAGCTCGAGATCACAGCGAACCAGCGCCTACCGTTCGACGCGCGCGCGACCAGTGACGCAGTGTGGCACTACTTCACGGTCTCGAAGCAAAACGTGCCGTACCGCGTGTACACCGAGGCACCGCCCGCGGTACGGTGCCCCTACTGCCTTCCCCCTCCCCGTCGTTAGATGGTTGATATGTATGTGCGAATGCCGTCGACAGATCGCGGAGACCACGCTCGACGCGCACGTCGAGCGCTTCAACTGGCGGCTGCAGCTCGGCGGCACGAGTGCGGACTTCGAGGTGAAGCAGGTGCTGCGGCGGTACGAGGAGGCGGATCGCGTCGTGATCGTGTGGCGCTCGGTCGCGGAGCCGGTGGAGTTTGCTGGCGAGCCAATGGTGGGGATCCGGTTCCTCGAGAAGGGCTACAACGTCATCAAGAAGCCGCGCGGCGCGACGGCGCGAGACGCCGCCACCGAGTCGTTGCTACAGTCGTGTTACATCATCACGCCGGCGTTCCGCGAGACGCGCGAGCAGGATCAGGATCCGGGACAAGAACAGGAGCAGGAGCGCCACCCGCGAGTCGGTGCTGTCACGGATTTCATCCTGCACGCGACGGCGGCAGGGCTGTCGCGCTCGCACCGGATGATTGAGAGCGTGCTGCGGCGCGGCTACGCGGAGCAGGAGTCGGTCGAGTACAGCGGGGAGTCCAAGATCGAGCTCCTGCGCGACGAAGTCACCGTATGAAACCGAGTTCTCTCTCTGTCTCGGTGCTTGTCGCGAGAGATGGACCTGAACCTAGGTAGGACCTTGTTCAGTCATGCGAGTTCGTCGACGACAGCGGAAGTTCCGAGCGAGCGAGTGAAGGTACAGCCGTCCAGTTCTCAGTGTTCTCGTGGTGGGTTGCAGCAAGGCAACTCGTCCAAGTGCGCTCGGAGCTCCCAGCCGTGATCGTCCAGGAAGTACGGAGAGAAGGAGAGAAGGATCGTGTGGTCCTGTGAGAAGCATGGCACCTCCAGTACTCTTGGTTTCAGTATGGGATGCTGGCATACAAACTTCAAGTCGCTTTACCGCCACTCGCTTTTCCACTCGCTCGAAGAGCTCCCTCACTCTCGGATCTGGCTCAAGCAGCTCAAGCAGCAGCTCAAGCTCAAGTGCCTTCGCTCTCGGACCCTCTCTATCTTCCTCCCCCTTCTGCACGTACGCTACGCTCGTTCTCCCTCTCTATCTCCGCTGCTCGGGACCCATGGCGGCGTCGCTCACCACGCGCGTGGCCGCTCTCGAGGCAGGAATGGCGCAGACCGACGCGCGCCTCGCGGCGCTCGAGACGCAGGTCGCGGGGCTCTCGCCGCCGTCGGCGGCCGACGCGTGGCCGGCGGCGCGCATCCGGCAGACGTTCGTGGACTTTTTCGTGCAGCGCCACGCGCACACGTTCTACCCGTCGTGCCCCGTCGTGCCGCTGGACGACCCGACGCTGCTCTTCATCAACGCCGGCATGAACCAGTACAAGCCCATCTTCCTCGGGCAGGTGGACCCGGCGCACCCGATGGCCAAGCTCCAGCGCGCCGTGAACTCGCAGAAGTGCATCCGCGCTGGCGGCAAGCACAACGACCTGGACGACGTCGGCAAGGACGTGTACCACCACACGTTCTTCGAGATGCTCGGGAACTGGAGCTTCGGCGACTACTTCAAGAAGGAGGCGGTCGACATGTCGTTCCGGCTGCTCACGGAGGTCTACGGCATCGACGCTGACCGGCTCTACGCCACGTACTTTGGCGGCGACGAGCGACAGAACCTGCCCGCGGACGAGGAGACGCGGTTGCTCTGGCTCAACTACCTCCCGGCCGAGCGCGTGCTTCCGTTCGGCTGCAAGGACAACTTCTGGGAGATGGGCGACGTCGGTCCGTGCGGCCCGTGCACGGAGATCCACTACGACCGCATCGGCAACCGCGACGCGTCCAAGCTCGTGAACGCTGACCTGCCGGACGTCATCGAGATCTGGAACAACGTCTTCATCCAGTTCAACCGCGAGCAGGACGGCAAGCTCGTGCCGCTGCCGAGCAAGCACGTGGACACGGGCATGGGCTTCGAGCGCCTCGCCTCGATCCTGCAGGGCAAGACGTCCAACTACGACACGGACGTCTTCACGCCGCTCTTCGCCGCGATCCAGAAGTCCACCAAGGCGCCGGCGTACGCGGGCAAGCTCGGCGCGGAGGACCCGACGCTGCGCGACATGGCGTACCGCGTCGTGGCGGACCACGTGCGCACCCTCACGTTTGCGATCACGGACGGCGCGATCCCGAGCAACGACGGCCGTGGCTACGTGCTGCGCCGCATCCTGCGCCGCGCGGTGCGGTACGGCCAGCAGTTCCTGAACGCGCCGATCGGCTTCTTGGCTGAGCTCGTGCCGGTGGTGGTCGAGATGCTGCACGGCGCGTTCCCGGAGCTGACGGCCAAGCAGACGGAGGTGCAGGAGATCATCCTGGACGAGGAGCAGTCGTTCGGCCGCACGCTGAACAAGGGCATCGAGCGCTTCAAGAAGATCGCGCAGTCGATCCGCGAGAACAGCACGACGGGCGAGGCGGGTCTGGTCGTGCCGGGCGAGGACGCATTCTTCCTCTACGACTCGATGGGCTTCCCGCTCGACCTGACGCAGATCATGGCGGAGGAGGTCGGCATGACGGTCGACGTCAAGGGATACGAGGAGCAGATGCGTCTGCAGAGCGAGCGCTCGAAGATGGACCGCAAGAAGGGGGGCAACAGCGGCGCGCGTCCGCTGGTGCTTGAAGCGAACGAGACGAGTGCGCTCGCCGGCAAGGACATCAAACCGACCGACGACGCACCAAAGTACGACTGGAACATCACGGTGGACGCGAAGGTGCTCGCGATCTTCACGACGACCGAGTCGAGCTCGGCGTTCGTGGACGAGGTCAAGGCTGGTGACTTCGGCCGCGTCGGTGTGATCCTCGACAAGTCGCCGTTCTACGCGCAGGCGGGTGGTCAGATCTACGACACCGGTGTGCTCTCGACCGCGAACTTCTCGCTCGACGTGGACTCGGTGGAGTCGTACGCCGGCTACGTGATGCACATGGGTCCGATCACGCACGGCTCGATCAAGGTCGGCGACTCGGTGAAGGCCGATGTGGACTACGTGCGCCGCAGCAAGATCGCGCCGAACCACACGATGACGCACGTGCTGAACTTCGCGCTGCGCAAGGTGCTCGGCGCGAATGTGGACCAGCGCGGCTCGCTGGTGGACGAGACGCGCCTGCGCTTCGACTTTACGGCGAACAAGGCGATCAAGCCGGAGCAGCTCGCGGAGGTCGAGGCGATCTGCGACGACATCATCAAGCAGAACCTCGAGGTGTTCACGCAGAACTCGCCGCAGGCGCACGCGAAGCGCATCCAGGGTCTGCGCGCGGTGTTCGGCGAGACGTACCCGGACTTCGTTCGTGTCGTGTCGATCGGCCAGGAGATCGCTCCGGTGCGTACTGACTTGCTCGTGACTGTCACTGCTGTTGTGTAGTTCCTGTGTGTCCGCGATGGTGCCTAACGCGCTGTGAGCACACCACAGATGCTCGAGGACCCGGAGAACAGCGCGTGGAGCTCGTACTCGGTCGAGTTCTGCGGCGGCACCCACATCAAGAACACGAAGGAGGCGAAGAAGTTCGTTCTGTACGAGGAAGGCGCCGTGGCGAAGGGCATCCGTCGCGTGTCGGCGTACACGGGCGACCTGGCGAGCGAAGCGGAGGGCCGCGCCGCGAGCCTGCAGGCGCAGGTGGACGCGATCGACAAGCTGTCGGGCTACGAGCTGATCGAGAGCGTGGCGGCGTTCAAGCCGGTGCTGGACAGCTCGTTGATCTCGCTGCCGACGAAGGATAAGTTCCGGAAGCAGGTGGAGGTGTTCGTCGAGCGTATCAAGAAGTTCCGGAAGGAGGCGGCGGCTGCGCGCGCTGCGAACGGCGTGCGCGACGCGTCGGCGGCGGCCACGGCGGCCAAGGAGGTGGGCGAGGAGATCGTGGTCGTGAAGTTCGACGTCGGCACGGACGCGAAGCTCGGCCGCGACATGCTCGAGGCGATGACTGCGGTGCTGCCGAACGGCAGCTTCATGATCGTTAGCATCGACGCGGACGCGAACAAGACGGCGGCGTTCACGCAGGTGAGCCAGCACCACGCGGACATGAAGGGTCTGGACGCGCGCCAGTGGGTGAACCACGCCATGTCGGTGCTGAACGGCAAGGGCGGCGGCAAGGACGCGCTGAACGCGACCGGGCAGGCGAAGACCGTAGAGAAGGTCGACGAGGCCGTGGTGCTTGCCAAGACGTTCCTGCAGTGAGTTCGTCGAGAGCAGGTGCGCGGGCAGGCGGATGGCGGCGATCCGGTCGGCGTCGTGCCGAGCGACTCGTTCCTCCCTCCCACCCTCGTGCAGGCAGAAGGTGTCGTCGTTCCGGTTCGGCAGCCTCTTGCGCCAGGACGCTCGTTCTCATTATCAATCCGATGCCAGCTGTGTATGCATGCTCCCCACCGCCGTCCACGCACGCGCACTCGCTTGCTCTCTCGCCTCTCATGCATGTTCCACCCGTGAGGGCACGAGTCACGAGAGGAGACCCTCGCACAGGGCGTCGACGCTCGCGGGTGACAAGATGAGGCATGAAAACTGGCGGGTCTATCGATGTACACGTACTGGCGTCGCTATGTGACCTGCACGTGGTCGTTCAGGAACACCTCGGTCTTGATTGCGACGATGGAGGAGAGCTGCCGCCGATCCGACTCCTTCCACAGGTTGTAGTTGTGCTTGGCAATGCTGTGGATCACAGCGAACTCCTTCTCGAAGACGACTTGCGACACCGTCTCGTAGAACGGCAGCACGATAAACTCGAAGAACCCGACTTGGTTCTGCGACGCGGCGGACACGAAGGCAAGTGTTGCCAGGCAGCGGAGAGCAACATCAGCCGACCACAAGAGACACGACAGCGCCACCAAACACCTCTCTTACACACTCCCGGTCGTACCTTGGCGCTGTTTTCGGAGTGCCGGTCCATGAACGGAGAGATGTCCGAGTTGTTCGCGCGCTCGTCGTCGCCCTGCAGGAAGAACTCCTCGATGATGAGCGACGACCAGATCACGTGCAGCTTGCGCTTCTTCGCCGCGTGGCCGATGTCAGCGCACTTGATCACGACCTTCATGATCATCATCGGGTCCGTCACGGCGCGAGACGTAGCGTTGTTGTTGCCCGCGTTCGCGTCTTGGAGCATGAGCGCTTTGAGGTTCCCGACCAGCTGCAGGTGCATCGAGAGGTCCGTGCTGAGCACCATCTCGATGATGGCTTTCCGGATCTCGCGGTACGGCTTGTCCTTCATGCGGCCGAAGATGTCGCACAGCGGGTTCCGCATGATGAAGAACGTCTCGGCGACGTGCATGCTCTCGAGGATGCTACGGTCGTTGTACTGGACGGCCAGGTCGTGCTTCGCCTTGATCAAGTAGTTGTTGGACTTGCCCGGATGTCGGAAGTCGTGGATGGCTGCCGCGACGAGCGCCGCGTAGAATTCGAGGTTCGTGAGCGAGTCTCGGATCTGTCCGTCCGAGAGCGCCGTGATCAAGTAGTTGACCGAATTAACGACGTCGGCGGCGTGGCTGCTGTTGTGGTACGGGTTCTCCAAATACCCTTCGTCGAGCATGAAGAGGAAGTTGCGCAGCACGATGCGGTCGATGCGGAACTCCTCGTGCAGCTCGTGGATCTCGAACATCGCGGCGGTGACATACATCAGCGGCCGATTGCCAGTGATCTCCGCGATCTTGATCGTGTCGAGATCCCAGCCGTCCGTTTCGATGCGGTGCTTCACAGCGTTGAGTGTTTCGTCCTCCCAGCTCGGCATGGTGAGCAGCGGCGCGACTGGTGCTTGTGCGCCTCCAGTGCTGTTCGGTCCGTCGTGTAGGCTCCTGCGAGTGTCGCTGTTCGAGTGGGAGCTGATCGACACCGTGGCCTCTGCGCGCCGCGCACCCGAGTAGTCCTTCCGAGCCAAGACGGAGAGTGCCCAGTTCTTCGTGTCGTTGTCCACTTCTTTCTCGGACTTCATCTGAGCACTGATATCCGGCATGAACAGGTTTGTATCCAGCTTCGCGAGGTTGCGCAGGATCGCCATGCCGCGGTTCGTCGCCTCGTCGCTCATGTCCGTGTCGTCGATGAACGACTTGAGCTCGGCGAGCAGCGAGTGCAGCGGAGACGTCAGATCCAAGCTGAAGTCGTTGTCTCGCTGCGCGAGCTCTTTCTTCAGGTTCCGGTTCTCCTCCGCGATCAAGTTCTTCTCCCTCGTCGCTTTCTCCGCCTCGAGTTCCACTGCCCAGACGTGCAGGAAGTCTTGCCGGATGACGCGGTCGACGTCTCGGTTCCGCATCAGCATCACGAGCGCGAACATGATCGGAAAGCAGATCACGAGGATGCGGTTCGTGATGAACGGGGTCGAGTCCGTGACTGGGTAGTAGATGAACGTCAACGCCATGTACGAGATGCACGTGAGCAGCGCGATGAACGCGAAGTGCACTGTGTCGATGCGCAGCAGCGGCACGAACACGAACACGAGCATCAGCCGCAGCATGTTGATGTTCATCGTTGCGGACGGGAGCAGCACCTCGCTCGTGTAACTCTTGAGCACCTCGATCTGCGAGCCGGAGATCGCCTTGAACTGCCACTCCGGGTTCATGGTCGAGTTCACGTAGTAGGTCGTGCTCGTGGAGTTGGAGATCTTGATGGCGTCCATCAAGATGTCGATGTCCTTCGAGACGTAGCTGTACCACTCCGTGAGCATCGAGAACATGCCGCCAGCGATCATGGAGAAGCTCCAGCAGAGCACGACAACGGAGTAGATGCGCTGGAAGTGCACCTCGTACTTGCGCCGGCGGCTGAGGTAGATAAGGAACGGCACCGGGACGATCGAGATCCACACCATCTGGAAGTAGTCCACGCTTTGGTTGCGCACCTTCTCGTCGGACGAGAAGAGGTTCGAGAGGTTCGAGCCCGTGAAGATGAGGTAGAGCACGAGGAAGATGGCCGAGATGCGGGACGACCGCGGGCAGTTCTCGCGCGCGAACGTGACTTCGTACAGCTTCTCGAGGCGCGGCTCGTTCACGAAGTGGCTCGTCACGGGGTGGAATCGGACCTCGACCGGCGTCTTCTTCGTCTGCGCGACGTACACCGAGTCCGTGAGCGGGTATATCCGTGACACGCGCTGGTTCACGCGGTCCTGGTTGAGCGTCGCGTTGACCGCGTCCGGGTTCCCCGTTGTGCTGGGCGGCGGCGCCTTCATGACACCGAGCGGGTCGCTAAAGCGGCCGCTGACTTTGGCCGCTGCGCTCGCTCGGCGCGCGGCCCCTGCCTGCTGCTTCCCCGCCTGCATCTTGCCGCCCTGTTGCGGCGGCGGCGCCGCGAGCCGCGCTTGGACGCGGTCGTCGTCGTGCGCGCCTATGGTGTCGTCGCTCGGCGCGTGCCGCCGCGTCTTGTGTCTCCGGCGTTCGCGCAGCGAGGGCGACTCGCTGGAGAGCCCGACTGTGTCGGGGACAAGCGCCGCGAGGTCGTCCTAGGTGTCGTCGCCGTCCGAGGCGCTCGAGAGGCGGCCGGGCGAGAAGCGCGCGGCGGGCGGCTTGGGCGAGGGAGATGACACCAAGAACGGAGTCTTCTTGAGCAGCGAGTCGCAGGGAGCCGGAAGCGCCGGCGCGGCGGGGGTCGTTCCGCTCCAGAGCGTGCGAGAGAGCGCCTGCTACGGTGAACGCGCCGGCGGGGGAGGGAGCAGCGGACGCACACACGCACGCACGCACGCAGCAACGGTAACCGCAACAGCGGGTCAGTCAGACCCACCACTCCTCTCTCTCTCGCCGATGTCCTGTTCGCCGGAGGGTGTATCTTGGCACGACGCCCGCCTGCCTAGCAAGTGTACGCACTAACCTTTTGGCGGCGCGGCGGCTGCTGCTGCCTGTCTGCCTGCTGCTACCGCCTGCTGTCTGCTTACTGCTGCCGTCGGCCTGCGGAGGAAGGAGGAGGAGGAGCGGGGACACGAGGCGCTTCCTCTTGCTCGCGCTTGACCGTCGGCGCGAAACGTCGCGACTACAAGTTGAAATTCACTTGATTCAAAGTTGAATTTCAATGTTCTATCTTTATCTGTTGTCGATATTTCGAAACGCACGAGACGCGCGGGTAGTAAAAGCTGGCTGAACGTCTCTCCTGGCGACGCGCACGGAACACGTTTCCGATATCCGCGCGTCGATGCCCAGCATCTGTCGATTCATCATTCACTTCACAATCTTCAAGTTCGGGTGCGAGGACAAGAGGACAAGCGAGTGCGACGACGACCATGAGCGGCGAGGAGCTGTTCGCGAGCCCCATCAGCCAGCCGGCGCGCGCAGGTGACCCGCGGGGCTCATGGGCGAGTGCCTGCCGCGACGAGCGGGTACAGTGAACTGACGCTCTTCCCCTGCTGCTGCAGTGCACTGGCTGTGCAAGATCCACAACCACCCGATCGCGTACAAGTACACGGACCCGAGCAAGGGTGCGACGCACACGGAGGAGTTCCTGGCGCTCAACCCGGCCGGCAAGATCCCGGTGCTCAAGGACGGCGAGTTCGTGCTGACGGAGAGGTGCGCGCGGTAGTGGGCACGTGGATGACAGGAAGCCGTGGTATGCGTGCTCACTGACTGTGGGGGGCGACGGGTCTGCGCGCAGCCACGCGATCATGATCTACCTATCGGACAAGCACGGGTGGGAGAAGTGGTGCCCGAAGGACCTCAAGACCCGCGCTCGGGTACGGGGGCGAGTGCGGCGCTGGCGGAGCGACCGCCGTAGCGTACTGACCGCGCCGGGTGTGCGTGCGTTGCGGCGCAGATCAACGAGTACATGCACTGGCACCACCTGAACGCTCGCCGCAGCTCGGAGATCTTCATCAACCAGTTCTTCGTGAACGTCGGCCGCAGCAAGCCGAGCGTGGAGGCGGCGCTCGCGCGCAAGGGCAAGACGATCGACGGCATCTTCCGCATCCTCGAGTTCTGGCTGCGCCACGGCAACCACTACCTCGTGAGCGCGACGGAGCCGACGGTCGTGGACCTCTCGTGCTACAACGAGGTGGTGCAGCTCGAGGTCATGGGGCTGCTCACGGACTTGGGCGACAAGTTCCCGCTCTCCGCCGCGTGGCTCAAGCGCATGAAGGTGCGCGCTCGCTCTCGAGTCGCTGTCGGGAGCGGTTGGCGTGTGTCTCTGCGTGTTAGCGGGAGTCTGACGCTGCTGCCGGCGTGCTGCGTGGTCGCGCGCAGAGCCTCCCGTTCCACGACGAGATGCTGGCGCCGATGCTCCAGTTCTTCGCCAAGTTCAAGCTCGCGAAGCTCTAAGCGAAGTGTTGTTTGCCAGGCAGCCACTGCTCACCATCCGCAGAGACCTCCGCGAGGACGTCCCGCACTCCGGAGCACTCGAGTGCGCTCTCGCTCGCTCGAGGTCCTCCGAGCACTCACTGGGATTCCAAGTAGCTTGGGTGAAGGCGTACTTTTAGCCAATCTTTGATCTCATCTACCATTTTTAGCCAATCATAAAAATCGATACTGTGCTGTGCCTCCTCCACTGGTTTTCGCCCCAACAGCAGCCCCACAAGTACGAGCAGCAGCAGCAGCATGGCGTCCAAGGCGGTCGGCAACGTGTTCCAGGTGCTCTGCCCCACGCGCAACTACGGCGTCGGCGCGCGCGTCACGCGCTCGATCTGGAAGCGCTTCCCGGAGCCGACGTACTGGGAGATCACGCGCATCCACCCGTCGCCCGACCTCAAGCACGGCAAAGTGTTCGGCCGCTTCACGTTCCGCGGTGCGTCTCTCGCTCTCCCGCTTGCTCTGCGGCTATGCGTATGTATGTGAAGCGCTGACGTCAGTTGCTGCTGCTGGTGCTGGCGTCCATGCGTACAGGCAAAACCGACGAGAAGGTGAAGCGCATCAACGTGCCGCTCAAGAAGGACTGGCGCCTCGCGCCGGAGCTCTGAGCTCCGTCCGTGCGAAGGCCGCAGCGAGCGAGCGAGCGAGAGAGAGGAGAGGACCGAGTAGAGTAGACGCAGACGCCAAGCAGCAGCAGCACGTGGCGCGCGAGGAAGCGGCTCAGGGCGACGCACCGACGGGATGCATGCGGCGCAGTTGGAGGCGGTGGAATACATGCGCGCGTGGGTGATCAGTACACGAGAGCGCGCTCTGACGCGCGCCTGTAGACGCGCCGCCGCCATCGCCATCGCCGCCATCGCAGCATGCACGCTCCGTCCTAGCGCCTCTGCTCGACCTCGCCTTCTCCCATTCTCGACATTCGCACTTCGTTTCCTAAAATCTACGATTTCCAGTCCAAATCTCCCAGTATCTTTCGCCACCTCGAATCGATCGACCATCACCATGGCGCGCCACCCGCTGCTGCTGCTGGCGCTGCTGCTGGCGCTCACCGCAGCGGCCGCAGGCGCCGCGCTCCCCGTCCTCTCGACGCCGGAGCAGCTGGACGCGGTGGAGCGCTCCCCGCAGCTCTTCGCGCTGCTCGCGGTCTCGCGCGACAGCGGTAGCAACAATGACGACGACGTGGCCGACAACGACGCGCTGGCGGCGGCGGCGGTCGCGCAGTTCCCGTCGCTCGCGCGCTTGGAGCGCGAGCTCGAGGGCGTCGCGACGCTCGCGCTCGTGGACGCCTCGGCGCAGAGAAAGGCGCTCGCGAGCCGCTGGAGCCTGCCGACGTTGCCGGCGCTGCTCGTGTTCGCGGACGCGCCGAAGCAGAACCCGTACACGCACAAGGCGTACCGCAGCCCGCTCGTGGTGAGCGCGGAGCTGCTGAACCAGCCGTCGAAGCTCAAGAAGCTGCTGCGCGACAGCGTGTCGAGCGCGTTCGTGGCGGAGCTGGCGCCGGAGCGCGTCGCGACGCGGGCGGCGCTCGAGGCGCTGGTGCACGAGCACACGCGTGGCGGCGCCGCGAAGCTCGTGCTGCTGGCGAGCAAGCAGAAGAAGCCGTCGCCGCTCTTCCGCGCGCTCGCGACCGAGCTGCGCGACCGCGGACTCAGCTTCGCGTTCGTGGCGCTCGGCGAGGCTCAGACTCAGTCTCAGGACGCGCTGCGCGAGTTCTTCGGGCTCGAGAGACTGCCGGCGTTGCTCGTGGTCGAGTCGAGCACCACGTTCGCGGCGCTGGGCGAGGACAAGATGAAGAGCTACCGAGACCTGAAGCAGTTCACGGAGCCGTTCGCCGCGGTCGCCGCGGAGACCACGAGCTCGACGGAGGAGGCGGGCAAGCGGCCAGGGGCGACGCTCACGTTCCTCACCGAGCGCGTCTTCGAGCAGGAGATCCTGCAGTCCAAGGTCGTGTGGATCATCGCGTTCACGAGCTCGAGCGAGCAGGTCGCGGCGGTCGAGGCCACGTGGCAGAAGGCGTTTGACGAGGTGCAGCGCAAGGCCGGGATGGTCGGCTTCGCCGTTGCCAAGTGCGAGGACGAGCCGGCGCTGTGCGAGAAGGTCGGCGGCGCGGGCGTCCGCGTGTTCCCAGTCACGCTGTCGCCGCGCGGGCAAGTGGAGCGGGCGGAAGTCTTGCCGGAGACGTTCGCGGACCTCGAGAGCGCGAAGGAGGCGGCGCTGGCGTCGATCCCGGACACCGTGCACGTGGTTCGCTCGACCGCGGAGCTCAACGCGTTCGTGTCGCGCGCGGCGGCCAGCAGGTCACTGCCGGTCGTGCTCTTCTCGTCCAAGCCCGAGGTGCCGGTGGTGCTCAAGTCGATCGCGCTGTCGCTGCCGTCGTCGAACGTCTTGGTCGGCGTCGTGCTCGGCGCGGCGCCAGAGGTGAAGGCGCAGTTCTCTCTGCCCGCGACGACGGCGACTGCATTCGCGTGCTTGGTGGTGCCTGCGGGTGGCGATAGCACCGAGTACCCGGAGAGAGCGTCTCCGTTCGGGATCGTCACGTACGACAAGAAGACCATGGGGTCGTACACGTACCCGAACCTGATGCGCTTCCTGCTGAGCGTGCTGTCGCAGTACCCGCACCCGAAGGAGACGGAGGAGGAGTCTGGCGAGCCAGGCAGCGGCGACCTCGACACTGCGGGCGACGCGGCGGCGCTGGTGCCGTACCTGCAGAAGACGAACGTCGCCGAGCTCTGCGGCGGGAGCGGCATCTGCGCGATCGGGTTCCTCGACGGCCACGTCGCGAGTCTGTCAGACCCGGAGTCTGCGCTGAGCAAGTCGCTCGGTGTGCTGTCGGCGGTGGCGGCGGCGAGCAGGAAGAGCAAGGAGCCGTTCCGGTTCATGTGGACGAACGGCAGGTGCCAGCGTGCGTTCGCCGAGGCGTTCGGCGTCGGCGAGTTCCAGATGCCGACGGTCGTCGTGTACTCGCCGTCCAAGCGCCGCTACGCCGCGAACGTCGGGACGTTCACGGAGGAGAACACGCGCGGGTTCCTCCAAGGCGTGCTGAGCGGCCGGATCGGCACGGCGCCGGTCGCGGACGTCCCGGGGCTGACGGACGAGTGCGCGGACGACACGGCGCAGGACCTGGCAGGCACGTCGGACGACATTGTCGACGACGGCGACGACGACGACGTGCTGAACGAGATCCTGAGGGACGAGCAGCGGCAGCGCGAGCTGCTGGCGCAGCAGCTCAAGAGCGAGCAGGTGGCGGGCGGCAAGGGGAAGAAGACGAAGAAGAAGAAGAAGGCGAAGAAGCCCAAGCGCGACGAGCTGTAGGAGCGTATGCGACGAGAGGTACACACTCCTTTGCAACACGTCGCCGTCGCCATCCATCAGATCCATCACTCACAGTCCGTGCAGCTCAGCGACCTTGTCGACGACCTGCTGCTGGTGGTGCTGCAGCTCCTGGTACTCCCAGCGCTCGACCTCCTCCAGGAACGGGTCCGCGACGCGCCGCGCCGGGTCGTCGACCTGCAGCAGCGCCTCGATCACCGCGGCACCGCAGAACGGCACGTACGTCTCCGAGTACCCGCCCTCGTGCGCGAAGACAACGCGACCGCCGCAGTGGCGTGCCGCCGCCGCGAGCACCTGCTGCGCCATGAAGCGGAAGACCTCGCTGCTCAAGATCATCGCGGCGAGCGGGTCCGCGTACGACGCGTCGAAGCCCGAGGACACGAACACGAAGTCCGGCGCGAAGCGGTCGAGCACCGGCACCACCACGCGCTCGAACGCGTACGTGTACGCGCCGGTGCCGGAGCCCGGCGGCAGCGGGACGTTGATCGTGAAGCCCTCGCCCGCACCGGCGCCGCGCTCGCGCCAGTCGCCCGTGTGCGCCGGGTAGTTGTTCGCCTGGTGCAGCGAGACGAGCAGCACACGCGGGTCGTCGTAGAACGCGTCCTGCGTGCCGTTGCCGTGGTGCACGTCGTAGTCGACGACGGCGATGCGCCGCACGGCGTCCGGGTACGTCGCCAGCAGGTGATGCGCCGCCACCGCCACGTTGTTGAAGAGGCAGAAGCCCATGCCGCTCGTGGGCGTCGCGTGGTGGCCCGGCGGTCGCGTCAGCGCGTACGCAGCCGCCACCTCGCCCTGCATGACGGCGTCCGCGGCGCGCAGCACGCCACCCGCCGAGAGCCGCGCGATGTCGAAGGCGAACTGCGAGAACGGCGCGTCTTCGCCGGCGCTGCCACCCTCCTCGCGCTGCGAGAGCCGCTCGACGAGGTCCACGTACGACGGCGTGTGCACGCGCTCGAGCTGCGCGCGGGTGGCGTACGTAGGCGCCAGCGGATGCAGCTGTTGGAGCAGTCCGGAGACTGCGAGCAGCGAGTGCAGGCGGCGCTTCGTCTCAGGGCTCTCCCAGTGCTTGAACGGCTGCACCAGCGCCGTGTACTGCAGGCTCCACGGCCGGTGCCACAGGTAGCGCTCGTCGAAGACGTAGCCCACGCGCCGGCGGTGCGGCTCCGCTCCTGCTGCTGGCGCTGCGGGTGGCAGGTCCTCCATCGTATCTTTGGATGGCTTGATGCCCAAGTGAAGAAATCAGGTTGCTGAGAGACGTCGACTATACGCCGCTCTCTCTCTCTCTTTCACACACACACACACACTATCTCCCTTGCGACTACGTGTGCTGCTTCTTCGTGGGTCGCGCACACATCGCGCGGTACTTCCCCCGCGCGAGCGCTCGCTCGACGATCTGGTTCGAGTTCGCGAGGCAGTCGGACGTCGAGTGCAGGATGAAGTCTGTGATCGCGGCTGCGAGTGACGCGCTGATCGTGGGGGCGTCGCTCCGCCGCCTCGCTGTCGGCCGCATCGGCGAGAGCACGATGTGTGACTGCATGAGCGACTCGTTCGGGTCCCCCGCGCGCGCCTTCGAGATCACCTGGTATCCTTTCTCGAAGAACCGGAAGCCCGCCCCCACGAGCGGCATGCCCGCGAACTCGACCACCTCCTCCACTGTTCGCCACACAATCACGATGCGATCTGCCTCCTCGAACCGGTGCACTGCCTGCTTGATGACAGTCTTCGCGCTCATGTTGCCGACTTGGTGCTTCAGGATGTAGTGCTCCGCGACCGCGCTGTCGAAGATCTGGAGATACAGAGCGATCCGATCAGCAGCCGACAGTCACGAGGGCACGCGCATCGCAAGACTCAACCTACCGTCGGTAGACCCGCGTGGTAGATCCGATACGGGACATCGCGCTTGAACAATGTGAAGTAGTGCCACGCTGCGGCTGCCGTCGCTCGCATACCGAACGGCAGCCGCTGACTGGACGTGACCTCCACGCGCAACCCTCTGGAGTCACTCTGGAACATCTGCGATCGCAGGCGCGGTCGCTCGAGATCCGAAGACAACCCACTCGACGCGAACACCGAGTCCACCTCCGCGTACGATGCGTGCACGTCGGCGAAGAGACCGGAGAGTATCTCGCAGTGGAGGTGCGGCGAGGCGAACGCCGGGTCCACGTCGG
>JAASFS010000577.1:0-15342 GCA_023333865.1 Globisporangium perplexum | reverse complement strand
GCTCGTGAACCAAGTCACCAACTCGCAGAGAAAGACCGAAGAGTGTGAGTAGACCAACCAGATAGTGTCCAGCAGTGCCTCTGGGATGGCGCAAGTTGTGCTCGAGGCGCTGCTTGATAGCCACAGCTCAGGCGTCACCGGGTTTGAACCCTAAGCCTCGAATACATTGTTGATAAATTAGCGTTCTTCGTGCGGCGGCGACGTCACTCGGTACAAACACAAGATGCAGGCGGCGGCGGCGGCGGGCTCATCCGGGGGCGGTCGTGTATCGCGGTTGGCACACGGTTCGATCACCGTTCTGGTTCTCCGGAGCTCTGGGAGAAGCCGAACTCGAACTCGTCGGTCGCTGGGCTCGGTCGGGTATGGACGGGGTCGCACGCAGCAGAGTCGCCGAACGAGAGCGGAGACGGACTCTACGCGTTCCGGGGCGAGGCGTCGTCGTGGCCGCCGACAAAAATCTCCTCCGGGTCGATCACCGACACCCCTGCTGTTGTCTTCCCCGCCGCCGAACTTTTCAGTTGCTGCGCATCGCAGTCGAACCAAGCGGCACAGCTCAGCGTCAGGTTCACCACACTATCTGACTCGCACAGATCAGCTAACGAGCGCACCTGAAGAAGTGTGTCGAGGCACCCCACATCATACTCGTCCAGCAGCGATGTCTCGAAATCCTCCAGCTTCTTCATCACATGCTGCTGAGAACCATCCCGCACAACGGACGCCATGTGAGCAGCACGAACACAGCACACGCGAGAACGCATCGGCTCCACACTGACCTCTTCCCCGTCTCCAAAACTGTACTGCTCCGAGTCGCTCAGCAGCGGCAGGTCGTCGTCGATAAAGTCCAGCTGGTTCGCCGCTCCGCTTGCAGAATTGCTGTTCCGGTTCGCTACTGCGGCGGCAGCGGCGACAGCGAGCGCGCTGGCGTTGTCGAAATTCGTCAGACTCGGTGGGATCCCGTTCGGAACGAGTGCGCTCAGGTCGCTGCTTGCAAACTCGGTGCGGGGAACTGCCGGGGTCGGGGAGAAAATGCTCAGCACGTTGCTCGTGGTGTTCTCGGTCTGCAGAGCAGGTGCAAGCGGAGGTGTCGCCACAGTCATCGCAGACGAGCTCTCGTTCAACGGAGAGCTGACTTCGACCACCGACGGCGTTTCTGTTGCAGGAAAACAGCACGAGACTCCACCATCGTTAGAAAGCACTGCGCACCTCCCGCCAGTGACACTCACGACCTCAACTCCGAGAACCCACCAAAGTCGTAGAGCTGGTTCACGAGCTGCGCAGGTGTGTCGGAAGCCACCTCGACAAACTTGCGCTTGCGCGAACCTTGCGTCGGCACCTCCACTGCTGAACTCGAAGACCGCGGGAGCAACGGCGGCTCGTCCATCGCCAGATACCGGAGCACTTCACGGAACTCCTTCGCGCCGAGCATGCTGCTGTTGATATAACTGGTATAAGCAACCATCGTCCGACCGTCACGGACACGCGCACGCGCACGCACACGCACATGCAGAGCAAGCGAGCGCATTTAGAAAAAGAACAAGATCTTCTTCCTCGTGACCGGCAGAGCAGACGCAGCAGAGCACACACACGAACAGCAGCAGTACGCACTCTTCCGTGATCACGTCGCTCGAGTCGTTGCTGGACAGCTTCGGAATGCCCTGCTTGCCACGGTAGATCTGGAACAGGATCCACATGATCTTCTTCAGCTTCTCCTGCATGATCAGCTGCTTGTCTTTCGCTGTCTCGAGGTGCTTCCACAGCTTCAGGTTGTCGCTGCGGACAATCTGCGAGGGGCGGGACCAGCGGTTAGCTCCCGACACTGAGCCATCCGATCGACCGGCGACAGCAACAGCAGCAGGACACACGCACCGCGTTGTCGATCTCGAGCTCCCGCAGCCGCTTCTCCATGTTCTCGCTGCGCTGGCGCAACTCCTTCATCTCGCGGAGCAGGCTGTCCGAGATCTCTCGATGCGCCTCCAAGCGCGAGTTCTGAGCACGTTCACAGCAGCAGAGTCAGTCGGGCAGCTCTCAGGCACGCACACGCCTTCCGGGTAGAACTTGGGAGCCTCGAACCTGCACGGATGTGTTAACGAGCTGCTGCTGCTGCTGTTGCTGCTGCTGCGCCGAGGCGCCGCCGGACGAGACCTTGCGCTTGATGTAGTGCAGGAGGTCGGGGCGGTCGCGCTTGAAGTACGGGTGCTGGAACTCGAGGCGCTTCGAGTCGAGCACGGTCTTGTGGAAGCCGTAGAGGTTGAGCTGGCGCACAAACGACGGGAAGTTGCGGTGCTTGAAGAAGCGCGGCAGCACGAGCGCCACGAACGCCTCAAGCTGCGACACGATGATCGTGTCGCCGTTCGCGTTCCAGCCGCAGATACTCGCGAACTCGGGCATGCTGAAGATCTCGTACGTCTTGGAGAGGAACGCCGGCAACATCACGTGTTTGCTGTCGGCGGGCGCCGCGCCTGCGAGCAGCACGAGCAAGAGCGGCAGGCAGATACACTGTCAGGTTCGTCGCATGCACGCACGCTCTCTATATCTACACGAACAGACGCACCCTTGCCCTTCGAGGCATCCTCGGGGGGCGTCGTGCTGCTGCCGTTGCGCGCGCGCGCGGCGACTCCGCGGTTCCCGTCAGCGTCATCCAGCGGCGCGATCGCCAGCTCCATGAGCTCCGCGTCGCGGACGGCGCTGGTGATGGCGGCGGTGGGGCTGGGGCTCTTGGCGGTTCGCACGCGCTTGGCCATGAGCGTCGCGGCGGTCGTAGAGGGAAGTGGTGGAGGTGTTGTGGGCGTCGTCGTCGGCGTCGGCGTCGGCGAGAGGATCTGGGCGGCGGCGCGCACTTCGCTTCGTCGCCGTTCTCTCTATTGCTTTTGGTTGGCGGTCACCTAGTATGGCAGAAAACACCGCGCGAGCCCCGCTGCAGGCCGGGCGCCAGCTGCCAGTAAAAGTGTCGCGAACTGGTTCTTCCCCACGATATTTTTCCGGCTCGCGGCCACTATCCCCTACAAACTCCAAGTCGGAAATATTGCGAACTATTTTTAGGTAATATTTTGCTCGAAAGCAACGACCTGGAAGTCACGCATTGCTCGCCTAACACCAAGCAAACACGTGTGCACCAATGCTCGCCTGAACCGAGAGAACCGAGGCACTCGACTCGCGATGCCGCTGTGAGGAACGGCATTGCCGTTGCGAGCCACCGCCACAAGAACACGCTCTTCCAAAGCTTGTGATTACGATCCGAGGTGCCTTTTCTCTGCGTTTAGTAAATGCACCACACACCCCGCTTGAGTGACATAGCCATCTTGGTCACTATCTCGAATAACGCCATATGCAGGCTAAAGTCCGGATCATTCCCTCGTTTTAAAGCACATCCTTGATTTCTTCACTACCGCATCTGCCTACTCAGTCACAAGAAAATCAGCGCCGACGACGAATGAGCGCGATGACCGCCGCTGGCGCTGCCGCTGGCGCCGCGCCGGGGTCGACCTGGAAGGCGGCCGCCTCCACCCGCGCAGCCGCCACCGCCGCTGGGTCTCCTGCATCCATGGACGCGCCGCCGTCGCCGCTGTCATTACCGGCCGCGATGCGCAAGAAGCGCTTCTGGCGCGGCGTCGACGCCTCCTTCCAGTGGGCGAACACGTTCTACACGGGGCGACTGGCGTTCTCGACGCTCTGCTCCTTCCTCTCGCTCTGCCTGCTCTGCTTCTTCGCCGACAAGTCCTTCGTGCTCTGGGTCTGGGCGGCGCTGCAGGTGCTCAACGTCGCGCTCGGCGTCGCGGCACTGCCCTCCGCGCAGCTCTACTCCATCGATCGTCTCGACGCCGCCGACGCCGCCGACGCCACCACGAGCGGCACCGTCAGCAACCGCGCCGCCGCCAACGTCGTGCGCAACTACGGCACCATCCACCGCAGCAACAACCGCACGAGCTCCTTCTCACTGCTGCGCCTGGCGGTGCAGGGCGGCGACAAGGACGGTCGCCAGGAACTGAGTCTGCGCCGCTCGCTGCTGCTCTACGCCTGCGAGGTAGTCGTGGTGTTCCAGACCGTCTCGCTCGCGTGGGTCGTGGGGCTGCTGCTCGGCGTGTTCTGGGCTCACAGCGAGCTCGACGACCTCTGGAACGACCACCTCGTGGACTCCACGACCATCCTCTCGGTCTGCGCGGCGGTCTGCATCTGCCTCCAGACGCTGCAGTTCGACCGCTTGCGCACGCACCAGCAGCTGCAGCTCGGCGCGGGACTCGAGGCAGAGGAGTCACCCGCCGTCATGACCGCGGACGAGGCATCGCGCGTCAGCACGGCGCTGGGGGTCAGCAGCGGAGACGTCCAAGCGCGGCTGCTGCTCCGGCCGAACGTCGACAGCTCCATCGCGGAGAACGAAGAGCTCCTGCTGGGCTCAACCGCCAAGGGGGTCGAGAGTAAGCTGCGCCAGTCGCTGTACGACGCGGTGCTGGACGCGGACTACATCAAAGTCGAGCAACTCTTCTCGCACGCAGAGCACGTGCTCGGGTCCAAGGTGAAGCTCCAGCTGCTGCTGCTCGACATGTACAACACGCCGATGCGCGTCATGTGGGCGTTCGCGCGCTCGACGAAGAACCCGCTGCACGTGGCGTGTCGCCTGGACGACGTGCGCATGGTGGAGATCCTGCTCGACGCCGGGCTGAACCCGAACTTCCTAGACAAGATCGCCGGCGCGTCGTTCGACCTGCAGCTGCTGTACGAGATCACGCAGCTGCGCGTGAAGAACATCACGCACGTCTTGGGCTCGCCGCTGCACGTCGCAGTGCTCAACGGCCACACGGAGGTGATCGACATGCTGGTCCGGTACGGCGCGAACCTCGACGTGGTCGCGAAGACGAGCTTCTTCTCGCACTCGATGCGCGTCACGCCCGTGTTCCTCTGCGACTCAACGGACGTGATCGAGTGTCTCATCCGCCACCGCGCGAACATTCTCGTGGTGCCGGGCAAGGGCAGCGCCATGAGCACCACTGTGCTGCAGCGCGCGCAGCTAAAAGACCGGCGCGAGCTGGCGTCGGTGCTGGAAGACTGGGGAGCCGACGTCGCGCTCACGCCGCTGCACGAAGCTGCGGCTGCGGGCGACCTGGCGACTGTCAAGCACTTGCTCGCGTGGGGCATCAACCCGGACGAGCTGGGCGAGTACCAGATCGGCGTGCATCGCCGAACACCGCTGCACTGGGCATCCGTGATGGGACGGCGGGCGGTGATCACCGAGCTCATCAGACACAAGGCCGACATCGACGCGCGGGACAGCCTCGGACGCACCGCGCTGCACTGGGCGGCGCGCCATAACAACACTGGAGCGCTCGAGGAACTGCTGATGCACGGCGCAGACCCGCTGCTGCTGGACCACCACGGACTCACGCCGCTCGCGTTCGGAGTCGTGGGCGGACTTGTTGACGGCGACTGCGTCACGCTCTTCGTCCAGTACGGTGTCGACATCGATGCGTGCATCCTGAACGAGTACGAAGATACGTGTCTGCACCTTGCGCTTCGTCTCGGCCACCGCGACGTCGCGCTGGCGCTGCTCCAGCGTGGACACGCCGACTTGTACGCCATCAACGGGATCGGGCACAAAGCCGTCGAGTGCTGCGCGACTGCAGAGCTACAGTACACAGTCAAGGTCGCAGGCGAGTGCGTGGACGTGGTGCTGTCGTTCGACCCTGTGTTCCGCAAGTTCGCGGACCGCGTGCGCGTCGGTATCGAGGAGCACTACATCACGGTGTTCATGCGCGACTCGGCGGACGACGGGAAGCGGTCGATGGAGGTGATGAAGAACGCGTCGGCGGTGGTCTGCGTGCTCAGCAGCGGCTACGAGAAGAGCAACGTCTGCATGGAAGAGCTCGCGTTCGCGAAGCAGAACCAAGTGCCAGGTGCGTCCGTGCGAGTGTGTCTGCGTGTGTGTGTGTGATGAAGCCTACCGGCCTCTTGTGGCACTGAAAGAGTGGTCGTGTATGTGCATGTCGCCTTGTAGTCGTGGCGATCTCGTGCGAGTCGATGGCAATGTCGGAGGAGCTCCAGGTGTACCTGTATACGCGCCAGATCGTCCCGTTCCGGGAAGCTGTGACGTCGAGCCACACAGCCATCTCGACCGCTGGCTCGGTGTCGGAGATCGAGCTAGAGCACGTCGAGTTCATGCTCGACGAGGAGAAGTTTCAGAGCAGTCTGCGCAGCCTCGTCGATGGGCTGCGCGACGAAGTGGAGCTCCACCGCCTCGGCGGGCACCGGCTGCTGTCGATCGGGACCCCGGGTGGGCCGATGGTCCCTCGCCCATCGAGTCTGCGCTCGTCGTTCCAGAGCGCGAGCTTGTCGGCGCTCTTCCCGCCCACGCGCGACTCGTCGATCCAGCGGCTGATGCCGTCTCCGAACCAAGCGCAGGCAGAGAAGGGGGACTCGTCGCGGCGCCGCACGCTGGACGGCATCGTCAACGACGTCATCGCGCGCTCGACCAACAACACGCACATCGGCACCGGCGCGACGTCGCTGTCGATCTTCCTGTCGCACGGCGACTGCCACCGGCAGTTCGTCACGGAGCTGTGCACGGAGCTGCGGCGCCATCAACTGCCGGTGATCGTCGACTCGATGACGAACGTCTCGAGCATGAAGGCGCGCATCCTCGCGGCGAAGGACGCGATCCTGCAGTGCTCCGTCTTCCTCGTCGTGCTGTCGGAGAAGAGCATCAAGACGGAGCTCGTGAGCGACCAGCTCGCGTTCGCGGAAGACAAGGGCAAGGTCGTCGTGCCCGTGTACTTTACGAAGAAGCCCAAGCTCGTCGACGCGACGCTCGGCCCGCTGCTCGAGCTCGAGGGCCGCATGTTTGTGTTCGGCGACGACCTGAGCTTCGGCCGGGGCTTCGACGAGCTCCTGCGCGAGCTCCGCAAGGTGCTCGCGCAGGACGAGGAGGACGGCGGCCGCGTCCGCGCGTCGTCGGTCGAGGCCACCGCGGAGGTGCTCAAGCCCGCGGTGCAGGCGGCGGCGCAGCGGTTCATGCTCCGGCCGAGGCCCGCGGGCGGCGCCGAGAACCTGCGCGCGACGATCGGGTGACCGGGCGATGCGCAGTGTCGACCGAACCGCGGGACGCGGGACTTGAGTTGTCGGAGGTGCTGCATTAGTGGTACAAGGGCTACGTGCCGCGCGCGCCGCCGAGCTTCTGCAGGAGCTTGGAGCCGCCGGGCTTGGGGCGTGCCGGCGCGCGGTTCACGCGGCTCAGCTTGTTCGGCTCCAGGTCAGCGCCGGAGCTCTGCTTGTCCATACAGAGAGAGAGACACACACACACAAACACACACACACACACACACCGTCATCATCAGCGACCAGCACTCTGTCTTGCGCGAGCATGGACGCCGTTCGCACTTGTCGCGGGCGCTTCGGGGGCTCCGGGCCACCGCTCTTCGCCGCGTCCGGCGGTGGCGGCGCGCGACCGCGGGGCGGCGGCTGCTGCATCGCCGCCACCGCCTTCGACTGGCGCTTGGGGGCCGCCTCGCGCGCCTCCGCGAGCGTCGCGAGCCAGAGCGCCTCCCAGCCATCATCCGGCGACGGCGGCGGCGGCTCGCGCGCGTGGAAGAGCGCGACGATCTCGCGGAAGTCCATGAGCTTCTTCTCCTTCGCCCTCCCCCTGGGCGGCTCGCTGCTCTCGAGCTCGAGTTCGAGCTGCGGCGGCGGAGGCGGCGGCGGTGGGGGCGGCGCCACGGGCGACGACGTCGCTGACCTCGCCATCTCGGATAATGACGAAATCGAGGGAGCCGTACTCTTTCGATTCGACTCTTGTGAGCCATTTACTATTTGAAAAAGGGAATCCGCCGACCGTATTGCGCAAATCTTCTTGTGGTACGATCACCAACTTCGACACCAGTGAAGATCGGTGGCCACTCGCGCTCTCGCCGCCTCCCGCGCACACCAACCTGCCCGCCCGCCCGCTCGCCAGCGCATCGCTCGCCGCCATGCTGCGTTGCTGCCTGCCGCGCCGCCTCCCGGCGCTGCGGGCGTCGCGCGCATTCTCGACGCACGGCCACCCGTTCGTCTTCGACTCGCGCCAGGAGTACACCGAGTACCTCACGGCGCACCAGAGCCGCCTGCCGTGGGGCTTCGCTGTCGCCACGCGCAGCTTCGAGTTCGTGCCGCAGGAGGCGCCGCACCTGCCCGCCACCATGACGCTCACGCTCATTAAGCCCCTGAAGCCCACGGCGCTCTTCGGCGCCGTCTTCACGCAGAACGCGTTCCCCGGCGCGCCGGTGCTCGTCGGCCGCCGCCGCCTCAGCGAGCCCAAGCTCGGCGCCATCCTCGTCAACAACAAGATCTCCAACGTCTGCGCCAGCGGCGGTGGCGTTGCGGACGCGCAGGAGGTCTGCGACGCGCTCGCCAAGCACTTGCGCCTCGAAGGCGGCAACATGGTGCTGCCGAGCTCCACAGGCGTCATCGGCTGGCGCATCCCCGTCGACGCCATGATCGAGCAGATCCCACACCTGCTCGAGAACCTCCAGTCCGAGTCTGTGCTGCCGGCCGCCGAGGGCATCATGACCACTGGTGCGTGGAGAAGGGCGGCGGCGATGACTCGCTCGATCTGACGCACGCCCCGTATCTTGCTCTCCGCAGACTTGTACCCGAAGATCCGCTCGGTCGACGTCTGCGGCGGGCGCATCACGGGCATCGCCAAGGGTGCCGGCATGATCGAACCGGACATGGCGACGATGCTCTCGTACATCCTCACCGGTGCGCTTGCTTGGATCTGCGCGTCATGAGCCTGTGGCGCCGCAGAGCCTCTTACGCCGATCGCTTTGGCTGCGTGCAGACCTGTCGGTGCCGCGCGATGTGCTGCGCCAGCTGCTGTCGGAGGTCGTGGGCGACACGTTCAACGCCATGAGTATCGACACAGACCAGAGCACGTCGGACACGGTGTCGATCGTCTCGTCGGACCAGATCCCGTTCGACATGGACAAGCTCGCGGAGTTCAAGAGCGCGCTGGCGGACGTGTGCCAGGGGCTCTGCGAGGACATCGTGCGTAACGGCGAAGGCGCGCAGCACGTCATGCGCGTGGTCGTGCGTGGCGCCGAGTCGGTCGCGATGGCCAAGGGCGTGGGCAAGTCGATCGTGAACTCGCCGCTGCTCAAGTGCGCGGTCGCGGGCAACGACCCGAACGTCGGCCGCCTCGTCATGGCGGTCGGCAAGTACATGGGCAAGCACCACAAGGGGACCGAGATCTCGCGCCGCATGAAGATCCGCGTGGGCGGCATCACGATCTTCGAGAACGGCGAGTTCGTGCTCAACGGTGACATCGAGCAGCTGCTCGTGAACCACATGCGCGAGGCGCAGCTCACAGGTTCGCTCCCTCTTGCGCTTCCTGTCGTGCGCGCGTGCCGTGAGTCTCAGAGTTGTGATGTTGTGCTGTCACCCTCCAGAGCCGACGCGCGGCGGTCTGGACGTCACCTCCCACGACTACCCGCCGCACGGCAAGTTCGTCGAGGTACGCTCGTCCGCCCAGCTCCCGCATCCTGCACGCCTTTGCTGACGAACTCTCGCACTCGCCACCAACAGATCGACGTCGACTTGGGCATCGGCAACCAGCAGGCTCGCGTGCTGGGGATCGATCTCACGCACGAGTACGTGGCGATCAACGCCGACTACCGCTCGTAATCTGCCGCGCTGTGCTGGCGTACGCTCCAGTTGAGCAGGAGCCGGACGCTCGCTCCGCTAAGACACACACACCTTCAAGTTCGTTCCTACGCTACTCGAGTCGAGGTACATGCGAACTGTGATGCGTTCATATGTGTGGCTGCTGCTAGTGCGTGCACTGCTAGGACCCGAGCTCGTGGCGATAGAAGCCGGTCATGAGCTGCAGGCGCCGCCGCACCTTCTCCTGGTCCACAAACACGTGCTGGAGGATCCGCTCGAGCCGCTCCGCCTCGATGCCCTTGAAGTACCTCCGGAAGCCGTCGCGGGTCTTGGTCTCCGCCACCACTTTGTGCTTCTCGCGCATGTATTGCACGATCCGCTCGTCGGTCTCGAAGTTCGCCGGTCCGAGGTGCTCCGGATTCGGCTCCTGCTGCTGCTGGCGCTGCTCACCGTCGTGGCGATCGGTCTGGTTCAGGGATGTGCGCCTGCTGTGAGTCTTCTGGGGCGACAGCGCCGGCGCTGCTGCCGACGAAGAACCGATATTCTGCTGCTCGGTGGTATCTGCTGCTGCTGCTCTCGGGGACAAGCACTCGTGCTGATACGACTCGACGCGGACGATCTTCTTGTCGTCGTCATCGTCCATGTCGTCTCGCCACCGGTCGATCGCGTGCAGACTCTCGGCGACGTTGAAGAAGGCGGCAGATCCCTGTGAGGCTTTCGGCTGGAGCTTCGGCTTGCGCGCTGTCAGCCTCGCTCTGACGGGGACGCCCTCGTCGTCGCTTGAGCTTGAGTCGCCCCCTTTGTCGTCGTCGTCATCGTACTGCTCGCGGTGCGTCTTCTGGAAGACGCGGTCGTTCTGGAGCTGACTCGCTTCGCCCGTCTGGGGGAAGTTGCGCCACGAAGACTCGGCGGTGCTCAAGTCGAACTTCGGCGACAAGGCGTCGAGGTTCCACTCACGGCTCCCACAGCCAGTGGTGAAGATCCCCTTGGACGATTTGGTGGGCGAGCACGGTCTCCGCTCGTCGCTTTCGTCCAGGATCAAGATGTCGACGTGGTTGGTGCCGGAAGCTGTTGAGGAGTAGGAACTGCGTTGGTGGAGTGGTGCAGGTGACTTTAGGCGCGCGGGGTCGCCGTCTCTCTTCGCCCGCGCGCCGGGCTTGCTTTCCGTCGCCCCGCTGCTCGAGTCCACGAAGGCTTCTCGCACGCCCGTGCCGTTGCGCAGCATACCAGCCGACGTGTTCGGCCGCCGCTCTCCAGCTTTCGCGCGGCTCGATGACTCTCGTCGTTTCGAGGTCCCCTTCGGCGGCGACGACAACCCACCCTCGCCGTTCTGCTCCCATCGGTTCGACGCATCGTGCGTCACGCCGAGCTGGGAGATCGCTCCTTCCTGCTGCCATGACTTGAGCTCGTTCATGATCGCGTCGCGGGATTTGTGCTTCTGCGTCTCGAGCTCGTGCGCGCGGTCGAGCGTGTCGGTAATCGACATCCGCGCCGGCGTCTTCGGTCGTTCGACGACAGGGGGAGGCGCGATGCGATCCCCGCTGCTCGCACTGCTTCCCGCAGCCCCTGACCCGTCTGCAGTTGCGGCTGCGAGTTGCTCCGCGAGGGCTGCAAAGTGCGCGTCCGACTCGTTCTCGCTACGGTGGCGGCGCAGTGAACTCGTCACGTTCCCCGCGAACACGATGTCAGTGCCGTGCGTGAGGCTGCTCCCAGAGTCGTTCTTCATCGCCTCCTGCACACCACGGACATTGCCATCATCAGATCTGATCGGTCGCTTTCGCGCTCATCGATCGATAGCGGAACGCACCACTGCGGGGTCGAAGCTTGCGATTCGCTGCGCGCTCGAGTTACGCGCGAGCTTCCGAGGACTTCGCTCATCGAAGTGGCTCCCCAGAGCCGCCGACGCCGACGTCTTGATCCCGTCCGCGATGAGGAGCTTGTCGTCAATCGTCGCCGGGGCCGATCGCTCCGCGAGCAGCGCTTCTCGGTGCGCTCGGATCGCGCCGTCGATCTCCTCGTCCGAGATCTTGGCTCGCTCGCTCTCTGTGATGGGCTTATCGTCGAGCGTCGCCAGCTGCGGCAAGAAGTTCGCGATGATCTGGCGGTAGTGCGCGATCGTGCACACCGGGTTCGCCTCGAGGTTGAGTGTCGTCAGCTGCACGCAGAATGCTGTCGACGCGAGCGGCGGCCGTGCCGTCAGCGTTTCGCACCTCCCGATCATGCGAAGACACACCAGCACATCAGAAATCATCGTACCGAGTTGCTCGATCTGCCCAATGTCCTCGACACAGTTGCCTTCCAGATCTGGACACACGCTCGAATGACATCGTTAGCCTCGCACCGTACTCCGTTCGCAGACTGTAGGCACACTCGCACCGATGACTTGGATCTCTTCGTGCAGCGTGAGCGGACTGAGGTCGCTGATGTCGTTGTACTGCAGGTAGAGCTCCTGGAGTCCAGTGAGTGCGCCGATGCCGTCGAGGTCGCTGATGCCACTCCGCATGACCCAGAGGATCTGCAGCGAGTGCAGCGAAGTGCCTAGGTCGCGAAACGAGTGCAGCGTGCTGTGTTGGAGCTTGAGCTGTTGGAGCGACGGCAGCAGTTCGCCGATTACCTCAACCGACTGCTTGTCCGAGTCCACAGAGATCTGCAAGTACGTCACGCGCGCGAGATCCTGCTTGCCGCTGAGCTTTTGCTGGCGAAGTTAGGAGGAAGAGATAGATAGAGAGATACGGGAGAACGACGTGTGAGAGTGGCGCGTTCGTCATCACGGGTACGCGCACTCCGAGTGTGCTGACGTACCAGCTTCTCTTCGGTGATGTCATCGAACGGGTTGTCGGGCAAGTGCTCGTCGCGTTCAGTCGCTGCGGTCACATGCGTCGGCGACTTGAGTAGCGGCGGTTTGCGCGCGCTCGCGGGTGAGAGCAGCGGTGCTACGACTGCCGCCGTCACGGGCGTGGGGTTGCAGTCGCGCGGGAGTGTGCGAATGAGGAACTTGGTTTTGAGCGGCGTGGGATCGATGGCACTGGCGGCGGCGGCTGCCGCTCGGCTATGTGGCGATGTCGTCGCAGCCGAGGTGTCCATTTCTTCGCGAGGATCGATCGGCGCCACAAGGCTCATCGTCGTCGTGGTGGCGGCAGTGGCGCTCTCGTCGTCGTGCGTGTGGCGCCGCCAACGACTTCGCGGCTCTTGGGACTAAATGTAGCCATGTGGAAATCGAGGGATTTCCCCACACAATCGCCACACCAACGACTTGACATCGCTCTTATTTCATTGCCGAATCAGCATTATCTCAGTGTTTTCGTAAATTTCGGGATTATTTGAAAGATAAAAGAGTGGTGGTCTGAACTGAGGTTGCATTTGCGGGCACCGAGCACCGCCGTGACCGCCGACGACGACACCGCTCTCCTCGCTGGTGGTCGGAACAGATGGCGAGCACCACGTCTCGAGCTCACACCGCTGGCGCTGGCGCTGGCGCCGTCCCGCACGCACCTGCCGCGCGGCCGCGACCGCTCGCTGATGTCGCACCACCTGGTGGTGCTGCTGGCACTGCGGACAGCACGAGCACGAATCCCCGAAGCAGCACCGGCGGCGGTGGTGATAGCAGCAGCAGCAGCAGCAAGCGCAAGGCGGACGCCGCAGCGGCGTCCTTTGTGTTCCTGCGCATCAAGCGCCGTCGCAACGAAGACCCCGTCGAGCGGCTCGTGCTCCAGCAGCAGCTGCAGGCGGCGGAAGAGGAGGGGGCAGCTGCTGATGTTGTTGCTGACAGCACTCAGGACGCCGGCGAAGCGGACGCCCGCGATGGCAGTGACAGCGCGTCGAAGTCACGCAAGCGTTCGGCGACCTCTGCCTCTGCAAGGTCGTCGTCGTCGCTCCTCGGCGCGTTCGCCAAGCTCTCGACGCAAGAGCAGAGCTTCGTGTTCACGCGCATCGACACGCTGGAGCAGCACCAGCTGGCGGACGCCGGCGCCGCCAAGTGGACCGAGCGCCTCAAGCGCAAGGTGAAGGCGCTCAAGGACGAGCCGCGCGCGCCGCTGCGCAAGAGCAGCGCGGCGGCGGCGGCGGCTGCGCCGACGCGTGCGAGTGCGCCGGCGAGTCAGTTGCGCGCGCAGCAGCAGCAGGACCGACTGCGCGAGCGCCGCAAGTCGGACGCGCAGCGCTCGCGAGGGCTCTCCGGTGCCGCACCGCCTGCTGGCGCAACGCCGCCGGCGCCGGCCATCGAGATCAAGCAGCAGCAGACACTCGAGCTCCCGGGCGTGCGGGTCGTTGACCTGGAGACAGTGGTGCGCCAGCCGCCCGGATCAACGGACTACGAAGCCAGCGGCTCGACACCGAGTATCACGCTGAACGGCGCGCGGCTGCGACCGACGCGCGTCCTGAACCCGAGCGAGCGCGAGGTGGACGAGGCGATCTGGTACGCGTTCCGCGAGAACGACTTCAGTCGCTTCTTCCGGATCTTCCACAGCCAGACGCTCGAGTCGAAGCTGAGCCCCGCGGCGTTCCAGCGGCCAGCGGACGGCGCGACGGTTCTCATGGCTGCGGCGCTGCACGGCCGCGCGGACGTCATCGAGGTGATGCTGCGCTCGAGCTCGGCGAGCGCGCTGCAGCAGGACTGGGAAGGCGCGACCGCCGCCACCTTCGCGGCTCGAGCGGGGTTCAAGAATGTCGAGGCGGCGCTGCTGGCGTGCGAGGCAGCGGAGCGTGAGAAGGACTTCGTGTACGATGTCTACTGCGTCGACGTGTCGGCGAGCAAGGAGCACGCGAGCGTGGCGGGAGGGGCTGACGCAGGCGCCGTCGCCGGCGAGGAGAGCACCCCGGTCGTCGCCGTGAGCGCTGCGGTGCAGCGCTGGCTGTCGCAGGACGCCAACTGGAAGGGCGAGGACGAACGCGTGGAGGAGTACATGCTCGAATCGGACGCGGAGGACGACTCGGACGACGACAGGTGCGGACGCGGTGCGCGAGAGTCTGTCGAGGTGGTTAAGGGACTGACGTGCGATGTGGCTGTTGGTCGTGCGCTGCAGTGTCAGTGTGGACTCGAATGACGAGAACCATGCGGACAACGACTACCCGGACGAAGAGGACTCGGACGACGGATCGGACTACGACAGCGACGACTCGGAGCAGGTTGGTTGGCAGCGCTGGTGCTGATGTTGACGAGTGGGGTGGGCGGAGATGGTGACTGACATACGCGGACCGCTTGCAGAGCTCGGAGCATCACCGACGGAGGTGGAGACAACGCGCTCCAAGCGACGAAGGCGCGACAAACGACGACGCGCTGGACGACTAGAGCGCAAGGTCCGAACTCCGTCCGCTCTGCGGCTCGTCAAGAGATCCTCACCTGTCTCCTTCACTCTCTTCTTGACGCTCCGAGCAATCTCCACGCATCCTTGTTGTCACTTGCCGATACGCCTTCACTACAACGACGGCCAAGCCTCCACGATCCACTACGAGGACCACGCCTTCCTCGTCGCGATCACCAGTGTCGTCGATCCATTCGACATCGTGGCGTTGTGCGATCTCGAGTAGGACCCGCTCAAACGAGGGGGTGACGCGAACGAACTCGACAGCGTTGGCGACGGATGGTTCGGAGTCGATTGTGGCAACGGTATCGCGTTGGTGTCCGCGTCCTGCTGGAGCACAAGCGAGGGCGACGACGAAGAGGAACCGACGCTAGTCAGCACTGGTTCTACTGCTTCGGCTTCCTGCCGATCCGAGCCGATC
>JAASFS010000576.1:0-15343 GCA_023333865.1 Globisporangium perplexum | reverse complement strand
TCACCGCCCCCGAATCGAATCGCTCGCTCACTCTCACTCACGCACGCTTCATTCAAACCCAGAGCCAAAAAGCGCGTAACGTCCCATTCTCGGGTCAATAGGACGAGTGCTGCTGGAGCAATGGATGCGCGCTGGGGCTCGCGCGCGCCGCCACCCGTGCTGCTCGTGCCGGCGGTTGCGTACGCCAGCAGCAGCAGCGGCAGCGGCAGCGGCAGCGGCGGCGGCAGCAGTAGCGACGACGATGGCGACGGCGACGTCAGCAGCCGCCGCGATGTCGCAAGCGGCGAAGAAGAAGAGGAGGAGGAGGAGGAGGAGGGCGGTGGTGGTGGTAGCGTCGACGCGCCGCCCACGGAAGAGGAAGACGGCGCAGCCGGGGGAGAGGAGGAGAGCGAGGAGAACGGCGCGGGGCCTCTCGAAACTGCGGCTGCTTTGGTCCCGCAGGCAGAACTGGCGGTGGACGACACGGAGCTGTCACTTGAGGCGCTGCGCCGCCTTGCAGCGGAGGTGCGGATGCGTGTGCACGGCGCGTTGGTGGAGGCATTGCGCGTTCTGATAGGGCCGTGTATGTTGTACGTGTATGCGCGTCTGGGGGCGTGGCTGTAGCGTGGCGTGGACACAGCCAAGCTGGAAGGCTGGAGCACGCTCCCCGACGGTAAACTCGCGGACCAAGACCACAAAGTGTTCCAGGACCTGCGGAGCGCCTGGCGCGCCTACGCGTTCGCGGCGACGGGACGCGTGCCGCGCGAAGATGTCTACTACCTGGCGATCCTGCGGCGCAAGCTGGCGGAGTGCGAGCTGCCGCTCAAGGACGGCCCGATCTCCGTTCTCGCGCTCGGCGAGGTGTTCCCGGAGCCGCTGTTTTCGAGCACGAAGAAGCTCTTCCCGGTGCGTCGGGCGGTAGCACGGGTGGTTAGCTGGATGCTGAGAAGCTGAGAAGCGGAAAGGCTGATCGGCGATCTCCCACGCGTTCTGGCGGATTCGTGTCTCCAGATCGGCTACGAAACAGTCGTGAATGTGCAGGTGCCGAAGCAGTCGACGGCAATCTTCCGGCTACACTGCAGTACGTTCATGAGAAGGGCATGCGGGTCTGTCGTGTGTGCATGGACTGACCACGAACTGCTGGTGTGGGGCGAAGACATCATCCACGGCGACAAGAAGAAATCGCCGATCTTCGTCGTCAAGATCCCAAACAACCCAGGTACACGGCATCTGCTGCAGTCCCGAGTCTGCTTGCGCTGCGCTGTCGCTCAGTGCTGACACTTTGTTGGTTGACTGCCCGTTTGTGTAGAGATCGTGTTCCGCTCGTACGTTGCAACCAAAGCGTGGAAGAAGGCGCTCGGGCACTTCGAGAGCTTGTCGCTGGAGCAGTTTGAAGCCGCCATCTCCGACTCCAGCGCCGATTTGTCCGCCGAGGGAGCGACCCCGGATTTCTTAACTACCGAGAGCAGCGAGGACGGGTTTGGACTCCTTCGACGGAACATCACCCGCGTGCTCGAAGGGCTTCGCCAGGTACTGAAATGCAGCGAGTACCAGTTCTGGGAGGAGCGGCATCCTGTGAACCCTGATGTCCACGCGAAGTTGCGCGCGAAGCTGCTGAAACAAGTGAAGGAGCAGCTCACGTCCAGAGGCGAGCACTCGGATGATCATATCGAGAAGATACTCCTGCACCAAGATCTGCTGCTGCTAGAACACTCGCGGAGCGTGGAGGAGAACCTCCGGATCCAGCGGCGCGAAGAGAAAGAGAGCCGGGAAGCCGAGAAGCGGAGTGTGCGTGAGGCTGCGCGAAGACTCCTGGAGATCGAGATCAAAGCACAGGAAGACGAGAAGGAGGCACAGCGGCGGGAGAAGGAGGAGCGCAAGAATGCTCTCATGGAGGCGAAACTGGAGGCTGTACGTCAGAAGGAGGCGCAGAAAGAAGCGAAGCGAGAGGCATTGCGGCTCGCGAAAGAGGAGGAGCGACGGATGCGCGAGGAACTGAAGGAGATGAAGGCAGCTATCAAGGAGGAGGAGAAGCGGAAGAAGGCGGAAGAGAAGGAGATCTCGATGAAGCGGCGCATCGAAGAGCTGCGCGAGCGCCGGAAGCTGAGAGAGGAGCAGAAGTCTATCCTCGAGAACGGTGTCGTGACGACGTCAAGCGAGGATCGCTTCGCGCACGATTCTGCTCGCGAGGGCACTCACAGCCAGCACCTCTCAAGCAAGAGCAGCTTCCAGCGGAAGAAGAATTTGCCAGGCGCATCGCCAGACTCGCGGTCACAAGTTTCGACTGCTCGGAAACAGCATCTCGCGCTGCTGAAATTCGTGGACGAGGAGAAGGATCGCCGTCGGAAGTTGCGGCTGGCGGACAAGAGGTTTAGCGTCGAGAAGGCGATTTGGACGTCAGTGAAGGCGGAGCACCTTGCCGCATCATCTGAGTCTGCGGCGGAGTTCGAGACGGCGCTCGAAGAGTCTGCGGAGTTCAAGTCTATTCGCAAGCCCAAGGGAGACGATCTGAAAGGTCTGGTCAGCGCTGCCGTCGAGTTGGAGCAAGTTCCAAGCGAGTTCCAGAACGACGTGCTGTTCGCGTGGGACTTCATGTCGAGTTTCGCGGATTGTCTGCGGTTGACGTCTGTCCCGTCTCTTGGTGAGTTCGTGAGAATCCTGACACTGCATGATGGCTCGAGCGCTGTCGGCGATGGCAAGTGCGACGAAGATTCGCTCGGCCGGGTGTACGCGGGCTTCCACGCGGAGGTCGTGCGAGCGCTGATGTCCGAATACTTTCCAATCCTGCAGACAGGCACTCGCCTCGACGAGTTCTACCGCACACGGCCGCTGAACGTGTTCACTTGGCCAGAGCTGGCGCGTCAAGTGTGCATGCTGGCGCTCGAGTTGAGGCATCCGAGCGCCGACGAGCAGGTGATCAAGTCGCTGAAGGGTCCCAAGGGGTATCGCGACGAATCAATCTTGCTGCCGTTGCGAAGCCGCTTGCAGAAGAGAGGCGTCGACTTGCTGAATGGCATCCAGTATCAAGAAGGGGTGTCGGAGAGCTCCGGCGAGGAGTCCGAAGCAACGGCACAGGAAGCTCAGCCTCGGCAGCCTGACGGTGCAACCAGCGCTTCGACAAGCACATTCTACGGTGTGGTGCTGGCAAATGGCGTTTCGTCGGTGATGGAGCTGGAAGAGAAGGAGCAGTATCTGGTTGTGAAGCAGATCTTCTCGCGAGCCACAGGCACGAGTGAGACCGCGTCGTCGCAAAAGGTCGAGGGAGGAGGCGACGACAACGTTGGGAGCATCCAGGTCGGAGACTTCCTCGTCAGCGTCAATGGCGTCAGCGTGAAGGGCGTGACGCTGAACGCGTTCAGGTCGATGTTGAACGATCTGTCTATTCCCCACGGACTGCTCCTGTCATCAACTGTGCCGCCGGCAAAGGCAGCTCCGAAGCACATCCCGACGACTCTGAATTCTTCAAAGCTGAAGCGCTGCGCGCACGTTCTGAAGCTTCTTCGCGCGAAGGAGATCGCCGGTCCATTCAACCAGCCTGTCGACGGCGAGCTGTATCCGGACTACTACTCGAGCGGCGTCGTCACGGAGCCAATGGACCTCGGCACGATTGCTGAGAAGCTGGAAGACGAAGACTACGAGAATGACGACGACGTGGAGTCTTTCGTGGAGGATGTGGCGTTGGTCTGGAAGAACTGCTACACGTACAACTCGGCGAAGGCGGAGATATCGAATCTCGCGAGGAAGCTCGGTGCGATCTTCGCCCGCCTGATGGATGACTGGGTGTATTCGAGCGTGAACCGCCACCTGGTGTCGGGCGAAGAAGACCACTGCCGCAACTGCCAGACGAACCACGTGAAGGATCGTCTGCTTCTGTGTGATCGCTGCGACGCTGCTTACCACACATTCTGCCTTTCGACCCCGCTGCCGAAGGTTCCGACTGGTGAGTGGTTCTGTCCGGTGTGCGTGAGCGACCCGAATTTCTTGCCGGAGCAGTTCAAGCGCAAGAGTGGGGAGAGTCCACTCGGCGGAGGCAAAGTAGGTGAAGGCACGGAGACGGACATCGTGCACACGGACTTTGAGAAGCGCGTTCTGCATGCGATCGAAGTGCTATCGAAGGAGAACTACTCGGAGGTCCAGATCGGGGACCGCGTGAGTGTACTGCGGGTGCTGTGCGAGCTCCTCCGGGAGAGTTCAGCAGTGCAATCGATCTACCAGTTGATCGAAACGAAGGCAATCGATGCACGACGCGACTTCGGCGACGCACTGGCAGATTTGAATCGGGAGTGGGACACATTCGAGCCGCCGCAGCCTGCTCAAGCGATCGAGCGAACGAACAAGTTCATCATCGACGGCGTCGAGCACGATTTGACGGACGAGCTGCTGGATTACCTGAAGGACAAGGCGCAAGCAGAGCTCGATGGAAATCCGATCCCGCCGCTTCCGGAGAGCGCAATCACGCGTCTTCATGACCAGCACAGCACACGGCAGATCGACGACGCTCGCAGACGCTTGCTGCTGAACGAGAGCGATGAGACATCTGGTGCCTCGGAGAGTGAGTGCGACGAAGAGGAGTTGCTGGCGAGTTTCAGCGACCGTTTTCTTGCGACGTCGAAGCCTGAAGACGAAAGAGAGCTCGGCGGTCTCGTCGCTTCTTCGATGTCGGACACACCCGCGATATGTGAGTTCTGTGGACTCGAAGACGGCATTTTGAACGGCGCGCTGGTGAGCTGCAAGCGCTGTCCGATGACGTACCGAGTCTCGCCAGTCGCTCAGTTTGAGGTTCCGGAGCTGTTGGTCGACGAAATTGCTGATCAGCTCATTTCTGCAAGGCGATTCGTGCCACAAGAATGCGCGAGCATCCAGCTGACGGACAGCGAAGATGGAGTGCGACTCGTCAACTACCGTGCGGCTGACGAGAGTTCATCGTCCGGTGTTGGCGAGAACGAGATCGTGTACGCCATCAACGATCGCGTCGTGCAGGGGATGAAGAGCACAGAGCTCCTTGCGATTTTCCGTCGCGTCGACCACCCGATCTTCGTGTTTCTGACGTCGCTACCAGGCGAGGTTCTGCGAGCGTCCGTGTCGATCGTCAAGTACCACACGATTCCGCTCGGCGTGCAGCTGGAAGGTGCGCATTCGCTCGTGTTCGTCCAGTCATTCCAAGAGCCGACGATCGAGGTTCCTGTCGGCTACGCAGAGCTTTGCCAGCAGATCTTGCCGGGGGACGTCATTCTGTCAGTGAACGACGAGCCAGTGCGCGAGAAAGAGGTGTCTAAGGTCGAGCAGATGTTGCAGCTCACGCACGAGCTGGACGTGAAGTACGTCGTGGCGGTGCGCGCGCCATCCACGAAGATGAAGGCGGCACTGGAAGATTGGAGGCGGACGACGTTCGACGTGGCCGGTCAGAGAGCCCGCAGAAGCACTCTAAAGAGCCTGTTGGTCGCCTCGCGTACGGAGCCGGAACCGCAGCCGCAGCCGCTCATCACGATGCGCACGCACTTGTTCGACGTCACGTTCTACGACGGTCCACTCGGACTCGCGCTGTCTCTCGACCCTCACGGCGTGACTGTGAAGTCTCTCAACAACCAGCCGAACGGCGTGCTCGGTCAAGCATCGCTTAGTCGCCAAATCCAGTGCGGGGACAAGGTGGAGCGAGTGAACGGACAACTGTACGGCCCGTTGCGCGATCTCGGACAGTTCACGTCGTACCTGCTCAGTTTGCCTCGTCCGCTGGTGATGACGTTTTCCAGAGATGTGCGCGCCGAGGACCCTCATCAGCAAGCTCCGGAGTCGCTGGTTGACCCGATCCTGAGGAATGCGCTGCTCAACCCAGACGTTCTTCGCGGAAACCTTGGTCTTGTTCCGTCTGCAAGTGTGAAGACGTTCCGAGTTGATCGCGTCCCGCTCCCGTTTCTGGCGGCGGAGTTCATCGGGTCGATCAGTGTGGTTTCCACAAGCGGGTTCGTCGCGTGTGAATCAGCGCACCCGAGCGGTGAGTTTGCGGGTGGCGTCGCGACGCCTAGCATCGCTGTCGGAGATCGCATCGCCGGCATCAACGGGCGAAGCACTGCAGGTTTGACGTGGACGTCACTTCAGAACATCTGCGCAGAACTCGTGCCGCTGATGCCACTGTACTTCCACCTTGTCCCGCACGCTGCGAAGAAGACGTTGGTGCTAGCCCACAAAGTGTGCGCGCAGTCTGCGAACCTCGCGTGGTCGGAGTGCGAGTCGCTGCTGCCAAGGATCGTCGAGGCGCGGAAGTTCGAGCAGTTTCTGAACTGGACGATCGTTCCCAGGACGCTCCCACTTGGTCGTTGTCGGAGTGGGTACACATTCTACCGTTTCTACAGCGACAAGCTGCGCGTCTACATGCAGTCGAGTGAGAAGCAGTGGTTCGTCTGTTCCGGAAGCACCAATCTCCATCGCGTGCTGAGCTATCTGGACCAAGATCGCCGAGATCGCTTGATCGCCGAGCGGATCCGAGTCGTGTTCCACTACCTTCTGCACGCGCCGGGCAGTGGCATGCAGAGCGGTGGAATTTTCGCTGCTGGCGGCGCGCAGCAGCTGTGTTGCGAGTATTCCGAGGTGCCGTACCTGACGAGCGGTCCGTTCGTGGTGAAGAAGGACGTGGTTGTGTCTGTGTCCGAGTTCGACGTGGAGAAGTACGAGGCGTTCATCCGGTACCGCGGGAGAAGGTTCTTTGTCGGCGAGTTTGGCGCTCGGCAGCTGGCTGATGCAGCGCTTCAGCGCGCCGAGTCGTCGATCTTTGTGAACGGGTACCACACTCCCACGACTGGATCGGACGCGCTTCATCCTCTTGGCGGCGCATTCCCAGCTCTTCCAACTCCAGTCGTGAAGGGAGAGGTGCAAGTGAAGCGGCTGCTTGCTCGTCGGTACGAGTACTCCGGCGCTGTTATGGATGCTACAGGAAACCCGAAGCCGGTTCCTCTGTCCCAGTCGGTGTACAGCATCGTTCGCCGTGGTCTACGCTCGGAGTTTGCTCCGCCGGCTTCGAGCCCTTACCACTCGTCTGGTGGCATCCAGATGTCACCGAATGCTCAAGACCAGATGAAGCGGAAGCACGCTGCGTTGGGCGGCCCTCTGTCTTACCACCATCCGAATGAGCAGATGAAGCGGTCGAAGTTTGGCGGGGACGGCCACTTGCCGAGCAAGGCTTCGATCTTACATGGATCTGGCGCGCGATCGTATCAGCCGGCTATGATGTCGTCGGAGCCAAGCACTATGACGTTCAAGCGGTCTCTTCAGCCACTTGTGGACCAAGGACGAGCTATGCTAACTGCGTGGAACCAGTTTGCAGTGTCTCCAACCGTGCAAACCAGCAGCGGGCTGGCATTTGCTTGCCTGTCGAGCTTCGAGGAAGTGAAGAAGGCGGTGTCGCGTGTGCTCATGGACCCGAGCGGTGCATACCCGGACCTGAAGTCCTTCGTTTGCCTCCACCATGCATTCGTGGTCGGCTTGATCTGTGCGATGGCGACGCAGTCGCTGACGAACAGTCTCAAGACCGCGGGGGACTCGGCGTTCGTGAAGCAGATCGCGGATGCGTTCGCAACCGCGATTCTCAGCTGCATGGATCCATCTGCGATGCTGCGGTCTCGGGCTCTGGCGGGATTCGCCTCGGTCGCGAGTCAATGTGATCCAGTGTCGCGACCGAATGATCTTTCCGACGGACTCCACCAAGTGGCGAACTTCACGCTTCAGTTTTTCCGGACGACGCAGTATCTCGCTAACGGGAGGTTTGATGACCTGACAACGTGCCGCCCGCTGCTATCAGCTGGCAGTCGAGCTATGGAAACTCTTCCAGCGTCGTTCATGCAGCAGATCAAGTTGCTGGAGAACGTCCGTGAAGCGTTTGTTCGGAGATCGAACGCGAGTGGCTCCGTATCGACCCTGAGACCCCCGATGCAGCCTGCGTCATTGGGTGGACCCTCGTATGGCGGCAGTGTTCCGATACGACCTCAGCAGCAGCAACCACAGCAGCAACAACAGCAGCAGCAGCAACAACAACTGGGCAGCGCGTTCCCCGCACAAGGGATTCCGGACAGCGCCAAGGAAGTATACTTCAACGTGTCGTTCAGCCAAGGTCCGCTGGGCATCGTCATCAATTACTCGAGTCGCGGCACGATCGTTGTGACCGAGTTCTCCGACGACAATGGGATGATGGGTCAGGCGCAAGCGAGCGGGAAGGTGTCGATCGGTGATGAAGTGTTCTCCGTGAACGGCATGCAGCTCGATTCGATCGGAATGGAGGGCTTCAAGGCGGCGGTGGCGAGCAGTGGTCGACCGTTGCTGGTTACGTTCCGCCGATACGTGTCTCCTCCTTCCCCCGCCGAGCCAGTCGGGATTACGCAGAACGATGATGCTATGGGCTATCGCAGACAATCTCCGAGCGTCTACGATTACCCTTCAGCTGGGGATGGTAGCGCTGGACAGCAGTACACTCCCAGTGGGAGCCAGTCTCAGCCACTTCAAATGCCACCAGCGTCAGCGTACGTTCCTCAGATGCTGCCAAGCAACGACGAGTACTTTACTGGCAGATCCAGCGGCGTGAGCGGACTGAATCTTCAGCAGCAGACGAGTTCGGGCATGTACCGATCGAGTGCGACTTCGGCATACTCGAATGCGCCTGACAACTTGGCTCCGTACCCGTACGATCCGGTGCAGCCCCAGTCGACAGGAGCCGGTGCGCCTTCGTACGGAATGCCCAGCTCCTCGTACATCGGAGGCATGCCAGGGCTGTTTCCTCCTCCTCCACCGAACGCGAACATGGGCACACTGCCGGCACTGTACGATAGTCCAGGAGAGAGCGCCAACTCGCTTCCAGTCAATCAGTGGCAAGACCGATCTTCGCTACCGATGCGGGGCTTTGGGCAAGGCGATCGGAGCATCCCGTCTGGCGGGTATCCGAACATGAACGACATCACCGGAGCAGCGATGGGGACGATGAATCCTCAGCAGCCGTACACGATGCCATCGGGATACCCTCCGCAAGATCAGCGACTTGCTCCACTGCCGTCGATGCCCCAGCTATCGGGCAGCTCCTCGTTCAGCAGCAACAACTCTGGGTCGGAGTTCGGAGGTGGATTCGTCGCGCCAAACGATCCGAACCTCGCGCAGGACGATGGTCAGCTCTCGTACTACGATGCGAATGGGACGACGTACCGGAGCGGCTTCGACTTTGTTGTCTCTGTGCCGGAGACGACAGGCAATGCCAGCGGCGTGACCGACGAAAGTGGTGCAACTGCGTCAGGGATGTCAGATGCAGAGACGGAGGTGGTGTCTCCGTCTGTCTCGCAGATGACGACGCCGGCACAGTCTGACACGGAAGGCGAGGACGGAGCGGCGCTAGCGCACGCCCAGCAGGAGAGGCGACAAAACGACATCGCGCGCCTGAATGCCATCTCGAATGCCTTGCACACCGCTGCCGCGACCACATCTGAGCAACCCAGCGCGCCTGTGAGCCAAGACGGCGTGGAGTCAGGCGTGTCTGCGGAGGCTGCTGCGCATGCAGGTGAAGTGGTCAGCCAATCCGCGACCGACGACACAGGCGATGCTGTCCAGGGAAGACGATCCTCTCGGGTGTCGAAGAAAATCACGATGAACATCGCGGACATGTACAACCCAGAGTTCGCGAGGAATGCGGGTACCCAAGATGAGTCAATCCAGGAACCAACGGACGGCGAGGTTGGCGAACTCGCGACGGAGATCTTGGAGCCGTTCGATAGCACCATCCGTCGAGCAAAGTCTGGGGCCCCCCGATCGATCACGTACCTGAGATCCCTGCTGCTCACAATCGAGGCTGCGATCCCGCGCGAGGCGTTCCGCACCGGCCGATGGTCTCGGGCAGTCCGCGCAGCGTGGGCAGAGATGGTATTCGGATGCGACTCCTCGGTCGGGCTCCTGGAGGCGATCGTGTTTCTCGAGTCCAACGTCGAGAACGAGTGGCTCGACTCGTGCTGGAAGGTGTCGATGTTGCAGACCGCGCGGAGTGCGATCTCAGCTGCCACGATTGCGTCTGCGGCTATGCGTCTGTACGCGCTGGACGATGCGATCACGTACGTCCGCGTGAAGCGCGCGAACAAGCGGAAAGTGCGGGCGCCAACGGGGGAGGCGGCGTCCGCGTCGAACAACGCGCAGCAGCACCGGCAGGAGCCGCCGACTCACCCGTCGCAGCTTCCGTTCACGACTCGGTTCACGCCGACAATGATCGAGTTTGTGAACAAGGCGCTTCAGCGGATCAGCACGGGGCAGCGAGACAAGTCGATGAGCCCGTACATGTATCGCAAGGTGGGTGTGGTGTGGTTGCTGCCGTCCTCGACGCGTGTGTGCTGGCGACTAACAGCGGGTTCTGTGTGAACGAGCAGGCGAAGGCCGAGTTGGTTGCGATCACAGCGCTGACAGAACCGCAGATCGAGCAGTGGATCAAGCTGTACGCGTACCAGCAACAGCAGCCGCTGCCGTCGCGCGGTGGGACGGCAGCAGCACCAGGTTCTTCCACCTCCTCTCACTCTGGCGGTGCTGGCGCTGGTCGTCAGAGTGCCGCGAAGCGAAAGCAGGCTTCCAGTACGGCTCTCGGGAGCCCAAGCGCAGCGGAGCGACCAGCGAGGAAGCGTAAAGGCGGTGCCGTCGGTGGTGGCCCGCACATCAAGCCACGTTTCGTGGAGCTCCGGTGCTTCCAGATGACGAGCGCGCTGAGCCAGATCCGCTTCAGCAACCTCGACGCGACGCTCCGGGAGCGCATGGAGGTGCTTCTGGTGACGCTGCTGCGGAACGAGCTGGCGCTGCCGTTCGCGGAGCCTGTGAACCCGAAGCTCGTGCCCGGGTATGCAGAGGTGGTCAAAACCCCGATGGATCTGGGGACGATCCGGACGCGGGTCGCCCGAGGGGTCTACGACCAGCGCTGGGAGCTGCTGCTTCGCGATGTGACGCTCGTGTGGGAGAACTGCTTCGCGTTCAATCGCCTCGACGCGGAGATCTCCAAGTGCGCGAACCGCCTCCGGTGTACGTGCGAGTGTGTGCTGCGCACAGGCACCGTGTACTGATGTACTGATGTACTGACGTGTGTGACTTGCCTTGCAGCTGTGTTCCACCGGCTCGTCGAGGAGTGGATTCTGGTGGCGCCGTCGACTCCGGTCTCACAGCTCTCCCAGGAAGACCAGTGCCGCGTGTGCCGCAGGCTGGACGGCACGGACAGCATGCTGCTGTGCGACAGCTGCGATGCCGCGTACCACATCTACTGCCTGGCGCCGCCGCTGTCGTCGATTCCGCCCGGGAACTGGTTCTGTCCTCGCTGTCCGCTCAAGCGCCTCGAGATGCCGTGATGGTCGATCGGTCGGCCGAGCGTGAGGTGTCGAGCGTGAGGTGTCAAGCGCGTCAATGTGCGTGCGCTGATAGAAGGAGCGTTTGCGTGCGTCCAGCATCCGTGTAGTGTGCTGCAGTCGAACGCGAGGATGCTGGGACATCGCTGTCCTCCATGTTGCTGGGTGTTTTGGAGGTCAGGATACTTGCTCCCTCAATTTCATCACTAAAGAATCCAGTTTTTGCATACGCAAACTGCTTTTTGAGGTTGGCTTTGTTTGACAATGTGCTCATATCCGAAAAGCTCGTCTGCCTCGCTGGCGCCGCCCGACGTGCGACCTCCTCGCCTCCCTCGCTCCCCGCGCTCGCACACATGGCCGACGCCGCCCACAAGCAGTCGGCGCAGGCCTTCAAGGCGTTCGTGGACGCATCGGTGCGTCCGCTTCCCCTCGCTTTCTTTCCGCTTTCTTCACGCTCACGCACTCGCTTGTTCCCCAGGCTGGCGCCGTCGGCGCGCTCTTCGCCGCCGTGCTGCTCTACCCGCTCGACGTTGTCAAGACGCGGCAGCAGGTGGAGGTGGACGACGCGCCCGCCGACGACGCCGCGGCGGTCGCGCACCGCAGGCAGGAGCGCAACATGTGGGTCACGTGCTGGCACATCTACCGCGCCGAGGGGCTCGAGGGGCTCTTCGCGGGGCTCAGCTCCAAGATGGTGCACACGTACGTGTCCAACTTCGCCTACTTCTACTGGTTCTCCTTCCTCAAGCAGGCGGCTGCGCGCCGCTCTTCCCAGCCGCTCGGCACGGGCGTGAGCCTCGCCATCGGCTCGCTCGCCGGCGCGCTCAACATGACGATGACGCTGCCGCTCGAGATGATCAACACGCGCGCGCAGATCCTGCCGAGCGACAGTGAGAGCGAGGACGACGAGGCGGCGGACGTCGTGGGCGGCGAGCGCAAGGCGGCGCCGGCGCCGCACCACAAGGGCATGCTGGAGCTCGCGCGCGAGATCTACGCCGAGGACGGCGTGCTCTCTTTCTGGAAGGGCTTCATCCCGTCGCTCGTGCTCGTGACGAACCCGTCGATCAACTTCACCATCTTCGACAAGCTCAAGCTGCGCATGCAGACGTCCAAGATGCTGGCGACGGGGGCCACGCGCCTGGCGTCGCTCACGGCGCTCGAGGCGTTCGTCATCGCTGCGATCGCGAAGGCGATCGCCACGGTGCTCACGTACCCGGTCATCCGCGCGAAGGTGCTCATGCAGGCGCAGAAGAAGCACATCGAGGAGAGCGCGCCGCAGCCGCAGCCGCTGCCGCACGCTCCGCACCACCACCACCACCACCACGCAGACATGGGCAACTCGATGCTGCAGGTGCTCAAGCGCATCGGCGAGCTCGAGGGCCCGAGCGGGTACTTCAAGGGCTGCTCGGCGCAGCTCTTCAACACGGTGCTCAAGAGCGCGCTGCTCGTGATGACCAAGGAGCAGATCACCAAGTACACCATGCGCGTGCTCTACGCGCTGCGCAAGAACTCGCGCGCCGCCAAGGCGCTCAAGTGAGCGGCGCGGGACTTCATTCGTCATTCGTAATAGCGCTTGCGGCTCACTTGGCGTGCGTCGGCGTCGTCAGCTGGGAACTTTGTGTGTGGATCTGCGGATGTGTGTAGACTGGCTGGCTGGCTGGCGGACGGCGCTCAGAAGCGGTCGTGGCACAGGCTCTCGGAGCACCGCAGCGGGTACAGGTTCGCGCGCGCGCCGAGCGCCGCGGCGTCGCCCTCGCTCTGCTGGTGCTGCACGATGGCGTCCAGCGGCGGCGCCGGGAAGTCCTCGAACACGTTCTCGAACACCGGGTTGCATGCGAAGTCGCCGGTGACCGCGGGCGAAAGCGGGTCGACGCACGCCGCGCAGCGCGCCTCCTTCTCCTTGTACAGCACGTCGAGTTCGCGCACGCGGAAGCTCGCGACCGTCGAGCCCTTGGAGCTGAGACGCGGGCGGCCCACTGTCGGCCCCGCAGCCAGAGCAGCCGCAACAGGAGCGGGCTCGCTATTGCATCGCCGCAGCTGCTCGTCGGTCGCCTTCGGCTGCTGCGGCTGCTGCGGCTGGTGCGCGTGGACGTCTGCGGGCCGCAGCTGGTCGTGTAGCAGGTGTTCGTTCTCGTCGACCATGAGAAAGTCGCGCACGAGCGTCATCGCCGGGCACTTGTCGCTGCCGTGGCGCTCCTCCTCCTCCTCCTCTTCGTCGTCGTCGTCGTCATCGTCGTCGTCGTCGTCCAGCAGCCCCTGCGTGGTCTCGATCAGGAAGCTCAGGTACTGGTTGAGCTCGCGCATGCGCGCTGCCTCGATGACGCGCTTGGAGAAGAGCGACGAGCGCAGGCGGAAGCGCTGTGGGAAGCGCACGGCGCCGTAGAACGTCGCGAGTTCGCGGCAGGCGGCGCAGGCGCGGTGCGCGGGGGGCAGCTGCGCCGCGAGCGCCTCGTGCAGCGCGCGGAACTCCGAGTAGCGGCGCGCCACGTACCAGTCGCGGCCGGAGCGCGCGACGCGTACCACGTAGAGCGTCGTGCTCTTGCTCGTGCGGTGGTCGCGGATCTTGGACGAGCGGCCGTACGAGATGAGCGACGCCGCCACGGGTCGCAGCACGCGCGTGCGCACGCGAAACGACCCGCCGGACGACGCGGTGGACGCCAGCGACGCCGCCGAGTGCTGCAGCGCGCGGCGCCCGCAGCTCGTCGGCGACGAGAGGGTGGTGGTGGTGGCGGCAGCGACGTGCGCAGCCATTCTCGTGCTCGCTCGCACACACACGCACACAAGGTCGATGACTTGAGCGCTCGCGGGCGGAATCGGTTGTGACAAGCACGGAGATGGATTGATGATGCCCATCTGCAACAAGGCGGACCGACCTTGCGAAGTCTCGAGAGAGGGGAGGGGGGTCGTCCCCAGATGTTCGACTGAAGATGCGGTGTCGCACCGAGCATGTCGATCGCGGGACGGAGGTCGCGTCGGCAGAAAGAGATCGTGGCGTGCTTTGCTCCCGCCGAGCATCTTCTGACGTGCGCGCGTGTCTTCTAACAGGGGAGCCACGGCGGGTTCCCAAGCACCACCGCTTTGATCCATGCGAGCTCGATGTGTGCTAGTGCTCGATGCTCCGTGTGCGCGCATATGCTCACGAGAGCAGCTTACATATCGAGCGCTCTTGTTGGCAACACAATGAAGTCTCCACCGCGTTTTGTATTTTTGTGGCGTAACCACACATTTTTGTGATGATAAATATTTCGTCGTAAAAAAGTCACCCGTCTTATGGGGAAACTTTCGGGAAAGGGTACAGAATAGTAAATACAGTGAATTCGACCATAGATAAACTGTTGCGCCAGCGCTTAAATCAAAGCGAGCTCGAGGGGTGCTAGAGGTGTACTCCGTGTGCGCGCATGTATCCACAAGAGCAGCTTGGAAATCGATTCGTTTGATTGGCAACAATATAAGTCTCCGTTCAAATTATGTATCACAACCGCTCATTTTCTGAGATAATGCGAGCTTATAAAAAATTGGACATCAACATTGAGAATTAATAATAAGACATGTCGTAGTGTAGGAAGCCTATTGATTGGAAAAGGGAGCAAATCACAATGTGGACATTGCTGATAACGGTAAGGTAAGATAACTCTATTCAATCTTAAAGTTTACTCCGGCAAATTTACAATCAATTTCTGTAATCAAATCAATTATAAAGGAGCCATTATGACAGAACAAGGTGGATATAGAAATTGAATAAAAAAAGAGGTGGTGTGATTTCGACACAATACATACCCTCTTATGTTGAAGCATCCCCGCAGCCCAGCCTCAACAGCTCTTCAACGAAAAACCTAACACTACATTACATTATGCAACAAACACTGAATGAGCGGGAAAGCGGACGCGCTGCCACTGCGCTACGCGCCCCCTCAAACATACACTTGCAACACAAAAATCACACCCACCAGACACACTTCAACATACCACAACAACAACACCTCACGCAAACACACACCATCTACGCTTCACAAACGCCGAGTCAAACACAG
>JAASFS010000575.1:0-15373 GCA_023333865.1 Globisporangium perplexum | reverse complement strand
TGCTTGCTGCTGCATGGCGACGCTGACCTTCGTCCCTCTGCGGTAGGCAGCGAGCAGACTCGTGCGGCGCTGGATGCGCTGCTGCTCGATGCCGCCGGACAAGCTCGTCTTGTCGGGGAACCGGTCGAGGACGCGGCGCAGTACACGCTGCGCGATTAGCAGCACGTGCCGCGAGAAGACGTCGCTTCTGTCTGGTGTGTCTGCGGTCGAGCTCCGGAGCACCCGAATCAGCTCGCTGGACTCGCGGCTGTCGCTCTCGCACTGGAGTTGCATCGGGAGACACGTGCACTCGATGCACGCGCTGCTACTGCTGCTGCCGGCGAAGGAGGCGCCGGTGTCGAGCGTCTTGTTCAAGACGTCCTCTCGCAAGCGAACGAGCTGGCTGCGCAACTGTGCGCTCGATATTTCGTGGGCGGCGCTCGAGCCTTCACTCGCTCCGGCGGGGTGGCGGGAGACCTTCTTCGTCGTCAGACACCACTCGAGGAGCTCGCGGCACTGCCTGGTGCGAACATCGCTGCTCTGTCTCCCCATGTACACCACCGTCGCGAGCTCCACCATGGCGTGCGTCTCGGCACACGGGGCGTTCGTGCTCGTTGAGACCTTGAGACCTCTCAAGGGCGAAGCTGACGAGGAACGCGACGAGCTCGAGGATGAAGTCGATGATCCGCGACCCACGAGCGTCACACTCGACGCGAGCACCTTCTGGTGGACGTGGAGCTGGATCAGCCGCAGCGATCGTTCCAGTTCCAGCTGCGACACCAGCAGTTCGTCTGCAGGGAGCTCGAGCTCGAGCGCGGCGGGTGCGTGTCGCTCGTCATATGTTGTAACCACTCCGCCCAGGCGGAGGTGCTGCCGAAACACCGCGTGGAAGACCCACAGCGCGGCTTGGACCCACCACTGCTCCGCTGCGCCGGAGTCGAGCGCCGCAGCACCCGCTGTCTGCGCAGTCATCAGGACGGAGAACGAACTCCGCCGACTGATGAGCTTCGGACGTCGCGACGGCTGTTGTTGTTGTTGTTGCTGCTGCTGCTGCTGCTTCTGGGCCTTCTCCGACGCTCTTTCCTCCTCCTCGCCAGCGTACACCGCACAGTGGTGCGCCAGCGCCTGAGGGGACTCGACGAACTTCCGCTCGCCTGGCAAGAGTGCGAAGAAATCGTCACCGGACCCAGTCAGGAACGAGCTCAGCGCACCGTGGCGACGACGGACACGCGCGCTGCCGCGACGCGGCACCTCGAACTGGAGCCAGAGGCGGAAGTCGTTGCTCTTGTTCGCGTGCAGGCGCTTCATGGCAGCCACTTGCTGCCGCAGCGCGTTCCTGGCAGCCAGCGAGCTGCACTGGAGATCCCTGACGACGATCCACCTGGCGCCACCTAGCGAGCTCTCCTTGATGCCATTGAGGCTCTTGACGGCGTCCGCGTAGTGCAGCGCGCTCGCGTTCGCGACGAGGTTGGTGTGCGAGAACTCGGCGAGGCGGAAGCCCGGGACGCTCGCGTCCGACCCCATCGAGATGCACGAGAGCGCGTCGTCGCGGACCCCGAGCTTCTGTGCACACCGGAGCAGCATCGACGGTGTCGACAGCGACTGTTGCGACGGATCCGACAGCAGCAAGATCGGCGTCGAGAAGACTCCACTTCTCGCGACGGTCGCCAGACTGCGCCTCCGTTCGCTGTCGACGCGCTCCGAGAGCTTCGAGAGCAGCTTCTCGCCGAGCTGCGACACCACGAACTCGTGCAGAGCTGCTGCGGGGAGATGATCGAAGAGACAACGGTGTAGCAAGAGGCGCTCGAGCGGCGTCAGCTTGTCTGCGACCCAAGGCGGGTAGTTGCTCGCCTTCGTGCTCAGTGAGCGGGCCGACAGCAGCAGGGATGTTGTCGATGCTACCGACGATGCCGATGATGCACCGAGTGGACGACTCAAGTAGGCTCTCCAGGTGTCAGGGTGCGTCCGCATGTCGGCGAGGAGATCCGCACCGAACACTCGTCTTCTCGCGTCACTGCCTGCACGAGTGAACGTCGACCAGATCTTCGCAAACGCGAGGCGCGTGTCGACATCCAAGCCCGACAGCTGTGTCTGCAAGCGCGCAGTGTCGGCATCGCTCCAGCCACCCAGCAGCTTGTGCGTCGCGGAGATCGTTGCCACCTCTGTCACGACGCCCGCAACATGTCGAGCCACCTGGCTGACGATCGTCGCGTCTGTTCCGACACTTGTTGTGTCGGCTCCGTCCGAGCTGAGAGCGCCGCAGTAGTAAGAGGGCGCAGCTCGTGTCGAGGAGAGTTCGGTTGGCTGGAGTAGATTGGCACACGCCCCCGCCCCGAGCCTCTCTCCTCCTTCTCCGGCAGCCACCTCGCCGATCGCGACCGCCACGAGGAACACGAACGTCAGGTGCAGTCTTGTTGGCAGTCCTCCCAGGCGCCTCTCGATATACTTGACAGTGACGAACTCGACCGCTTGGTTCACCAACAGCACCAACAATGCCACTGACTCCGTCTCGCGCGATAGCTCCGGGTCCTCGACATCGGACGCCGAGTCGAAGTGCTCCTGGCGCTTCTCGAACTCGCCGTAGAACGCTTCGCTCTTCGCCAGCTCCGTGCACTCGCGAAGCGCCTCCACGACGACCAGGAGCGAGAGCGGAGCTGACGCGTCCACGGCTCGGAAGAGCTCTTCCGCTGCTGCGAGCGCGTGCAAGCGTCGAGCGAAAGGGAGCGCGCGGCTTCGCTTGCGCCGGGCGTGCTCGAGTGAGAGCGCAGCGATCTGGCGCCTGCGTTTCAGAGCCGTGTACTCCTCGAGGTGCTTCGTGATGCGTCTCATGTCCTCCTCAGGTAGCGACGTCGAGCTGTCACCTGCAGCGGCGTTGAGATCGCCCGCCCACATCGCAGGGAACCCGTCGATGAGCACCAGCGCGTTCCTCTTCCGCTTCGACTCGGCCGCCGACGCACACACGCTCTTGAGGAACGCCCCGAAGTGGAGCTGCTGCCGGATCTTCTCCGTCGCGAGCTGCTTCTGCAGCACCCTCCAGTCCTTCTCCGCGCAACCGGCGACGGCCGAGAAGCACCGGAAGAACTGCGCCGAGAAGAGTGTTTCGAGGTCCTCTGCTGCGGGGAAGAGGTTGACGAGTGTGAGTTGGTCCCATGTCTGAAGACCGCAGCGAAGAGGCTCATGTGAGAGACCGACACGGGATGGCAGGGGACGATGACGCCGATGCTCACGACGGACGATCGCAACGCACCTTCGGCGTCCACGACAGCGGCGTCTTGAGCGACTTTGTCGAGAAGAGGATCGTGGTCTCGTCCTGCCGCTTGATGAGCGCCAGCAGCTCCAAGATGGCGCTCAGCACGCTCTCTTCGCACTCCGACGTGTTCTCGACCAGGATCTAGCACGCGACATCCGTTAGCCTCACAACACGCCATGCTGCTCAGCACGCACTAGGAGCTTCACGGACGCACCAGCGGCACCGCCTTCAGCGCCATCTGCTGCTCGATCGTGCTCACCAGGGACGGCTCGCCCGCGTCCAGCACCAGAAGCAGCGTCGGTCCAGTCGTGGCGGAGTGGTCGTCGCGCTGCGCTCCATTCGCGTGCGCCACGCTCTCGAGCGGGATGGCTGCCATGGTCTGCGAGAACGTACTTCCGGAGAGAGCGAAGCGGTCCTTGAGCCACGTCGAGACGAGACCGAGAGGGTCGAGCAGCAGCGGGTACCGGAGACAGACCTTCTGGACCTGGTCGGCGAGGAACAGATGCTCGGCCGTGGATGGATTGTCAGCGAAGCGCAAGCTCTGGAGCGCGTGCTGCAGCTCGGGCTTCAGCACTCGCCCGCTGAGCGTCCAGTGCTTCAAGAGATTCGAGAGCACCATCGACGCCCCAACGCTGCTGGGATCGACGGGCTGCTCACGGTGGAGGTGTTCGCAGACGATCGAAGCCCAACCGCTCAGCATCTGAGCGCGCTCGCCGCGCGTCGCTGCTGTGCCGTACACCAGCAGTGCCGCCACGAGGACGCAGTGCTCGACCAGCGCAGTCTGTCGCGCTCTCAACCGCTGATGCCGCCGCCAGACAGCCTCTCGCCACGTTGCGAGCACGTCCGCGAAGTCGGCGACCTTGGACTTCCACTTGACACGCGAGTCGTGGCTCCGCTGCAGCTCCTCCTCGAACCGCACGTTACGCGCGTGCGCAGCGCGCAGCTCGTTGATCTGGAGCTCGAGGTCGACGAGCTTCTGCCGTTCTGCCTGGACGAGTTCGTCGATGACCTGGAAGTTACGCTCCGTGCTCGCGAGCTTCGTCTGCGTCGGCGCGACGTGCTTCATGACCTCGAAGTACCGCACGATCGCCAGCACCCACTTGCAGAGTGTCGTGGATGCAAGTGACGCGCGCTTCATGTTCTCCATGGAGAAGTCCGGGTGATGGATGTAGAGCTCCACGCGCTCGATGAGCGCCGGGTCCACGTGGTCGCGGTCGAAGCCGCGCAGGCGGTCGATGAAGCGGATGTCGGCGAGGATCCGCAGCGCCTCGGCCCATGTCGGAGCGCTTCCGAGCAGGACGCACACCGCTTGCATCACGAGACGCACGAGCTGCGGCGGATTCGTGAACGACTTGAGTTCCGTGATGTGGTACTTGTTGATCTGCGAAAGCGACTCGGTGGCTTTGAGCAAGTCCGGCAGCGTCTTCGCGAGCTCCTGCTGGATGACCTCTCGCTCTCGCTCGATCTCGCTCTGCAGCACCGCGCAGCGCTGCTCGTCGAGCAGGAACGAGCGCTTCGCCTCCCGCTCGACCAGCTCGCGCTCCTTCAGCACGTCGGCGCTCTCCGCCACCGCGCGCGTCGCGTCCTCCAGCTGTGTCTCGCTGTCGACCTCTTTCGCCAGCTGGACGCTCACCGTCGCTCTCATCTTCTCGAGCTCCTGCATGGCGTCTTCGATGCGCTCGATCTGCTCGCGCAGCTTGTCCTTCTGGTGCACGAAGACGGTCTCGAAGACGCTCAGTAGCTCCTCGAAGCGCGAGCGAACGGAGGCAAATGCGCGTCGCTTGCTGTCTGGCTGGTGCAGGAGGTGCTCGCGGTCGCCGGCAGCAGTTCGTCGCGCGTCTTCCGCTCGATGGATCGCGATCACTGTTGCCTGCAGCGCGCTCAGCATGTCGCGAGTCTCGCACTTGCGGATCACAGCAAGTCGAGAGAGCTCCAGGATCAGCGGTTCGCACAAGCTCAAGGTGTCGCTGGCGAGCAACTTCAGAGACCGGTCGCCGATCGAGTGGAACACCTTGACACCGGCCTTGTAGTACATCGACGGGTAGCGGTGGATGCTCGCGAACAACCTCGGAGTGGATCTGGCGCAGGGAAGCAAGCGAGTGAGCGAGGATGATGCAGTACCTCGAGGGTGAGGCAGGCGCCGAACGTACCCGAACGACAGCGTGACGTAGAGACACCGCTTGAGATTCTCTCGGAACGCGGAGCACGAGGGAGGAGGTGCATCAGCATGGTTGGCGGGCTTGTTGTTGCTCGAGGTCTGGGAGCTGCGGAACTGGTGCTCGAATGCGAGGATCTGAGTGCGGTCGGCGGTCGAGTAGAACCGCGCGGGTGCCTCCTGCAGCATCGCGAGCTCCACGGCGATGGCGAACTCGCCGTCTGAGAGGAACTCGCAGTCGAGGTACAGCAGCGTCGGCATCGATCGCATGGCGGTGTCCATCACCACACCTTTGAGCCTGTCGACGAAGTCGTCTGTCTTGACCTGCGACGAGACCTCCTTGAACTGGAACGACAGCACGCCACACGCGACCCTTGTGGCGCTCCGCCTCGCAGCAGCGTCGGCTCCAGAAAGCAGCAGGTTGTGCGCGCCGTCCTTCAGCAGCGTGTAGATGTCGAGCATGTTGCGCACCGCGTACAGCGACGGCACCGTCGTCGTGTCGCTGCTTGCGCTCTTGCGCGCCGCCGCAACCAGCGAGCACCGCCGCTGTGCATCGGCGAGTTGGTCTGGGTGTCTGATGCTGATCGTCGACAGTCTCGCGGATAGAGGTGAGGGTGTTGTTACTGCTGCTGCTGGTGGTGGTGGCGCCAGTGGCTGATCTGCTGCATCGTCTGCGGCACTAGGAGTGTTCCGTTGCGGACGCGCCTGTGACGACGGCGTCGGCGGGTTCGACAGCGACGGGAGCTTCGGCGGGGGAGGGCGATCGCTGGCAGCGGAGCTCTCCTTCGACGCCGATCGGTGGTACCAGTGGAAACGTTCTTCGCCAGCGCGGTACAGCTCCTCCGCGACGAAGTACGGGATCCTCGTGAGACCGTCGGCGTCGCCGCAGTCGGCGAAGTAGAACTCCGCCGCGGTGCTCACGCACGCGATGCTCTGCGCGCTGAACCGGAGGCGCTTCGCTGCCTGGAGACAGATCTCAGCCATCTCGGCGCTCTCGCTCTGCTTGCGACTGCAGAAGATCTGGTGCGACAAGTGGATTGCCAGCAGCTCGAGCTCCGACATGTGCGCGACCGCGTCTGCGGAGATGCTCATCATGAGACTCAAGTGCTTGATCACATCAGTCACGCTGAACTGGATCGCTGGCGACGAGGGCGACGGTTTGAAGCGCCTGCGGGCAGCCTTGCAGATTTCGATCGGCAGTCTGGCGATCCGCGCGATGTCCTTCGCGAGGTCTTCGCACGCGAAGCGCGAGACGAACTGACTCGGAAATGCGGCAAGGATCGCCTTGAAGATGCTGTTGCTTTGGTCTGGCAGCCACACCTGAACACGCACAAGCCACGCAGAGCTAGTCAGGGCTCGGGAGACGACGGTGTGCACACTAGCAGCGAAACACTACTGCCCCACCATACTGAAGTGGCGCAGCAGTCTCGAGGGAAGACGAGGGTACCCGAACGCTGATAGCGAGAACGAACTCCAGAACACGACGTCTCGGAACTCGGCGAACTCCTTCGTCGCGCTCACGAAGCTCCCTCGTCCGTCGCAGATCTGCCGGATCATCTCGCTGCTGCAGTGTCTCGTCCTCCGATCCGTCTCGACACCTGCAGCAGACTCCTAGAAGCACACCACCCCGTCAAGTGTCAGATACCACAGCTCCACAGAATCACCGCTCAGACCTCACCTCGGTGTCCAGGTTCAGGTTCTCCAGCGTGAGCAGCACGGCCTTCTTGCCAGCGCCAGGACAGTAGAGCGCCTTGAGCTTCCGAGGGAGACCTGTCTCGACGGCTCGTTGGATGTCGCGCGCGGACAGTGCGTCTCCCATCTGCAGAGTTGCTGTCTCGAACTGATCTGTCCGCCTCAGTGCGCGCGAGCTGTTGCGCAGCACCCGCGTCTTACCCGCTGCCGAGTCGCCGAACACCATCACGTGGATCTTCGCGGACCCGAGCATCGTTAGCCATGCTTCAGTGCTGATCGTCTGGCGGGTGGGGATGAACATGCGCGCACTCGACACGGAACCTCCGAACGAAGGGAACGCAGCGCCGACGTCTCGGACACTGTCACTCATGCTCGTCGCTTCACTCGGTCGTCCTAGCTTCTGCACTTCCCGATCGAGAGCGCTGATCGATGGTGCGCTTGCTGCTGACAAACCGAACGGCGCATCCCACAAGAAGAACGACACGCGGTGGCTCTCGAAGCGCAGTCCGACGTCGAAGATCGTGAGGTCGGCTGTAGCAAACTGGCGCTGGAACACCTCGACCAGCTCCGGCACCAGCTGCACCAGCACCAAGCCGAACTCGGCTCTTGCTTTCGGCTGCAGTGTCAAACCGAGCGCCATCGCGGCAGCGTACGCCACAGCCATCTTGATGTCCCCAGTCGGCACGCCGTGGTTCGCGCAGTCCTCGAATGCGAATGCCTCGCCAAGCAGCCCACTCAGAACACGAAGCAGCATGTCCACGAGATGCAACGCCGAGAACTCCGCGTGTGGCTTGACGTTCCGCTTGCAGATCTCCAGCAGCGCTGGCACGAACGAGCGAACGAACTTGGCAGCGCACTCAATGTTGGCAGCCGAGCCTCCACCACTCTCGGCTTCCTGCGCCAACGCGATCTCTCGCTGACTCCAGCTCTTGATCAACTGCGTGTACGGCAGCACGTGGTCGGACTCCAAGTACACGAGTCCGAAGTGCGAGACGCAAGCCGGCGACCACTGCTGCAGGCTCTCGACCTCGCAGAACACGCGCATGTCCGGGTTGTCGATGAGCAGCTGGTCGCCGTTCGGTACGCTCAGACGCCGGACGCCGTCAGGATGATCCTCTGCGACGCTCTGCAGCGCTTCCATGAGAACGGAGACACCGCTGACGCCGTCGAGGACCATCCACGCCGCTGACGACGAGAAGTGCTCGAGAGGAGTTGCAGGATCCGACTCGGGCGTACCGGCGAGCTTTGCGAGCGCTACAGATCCGCGGCGCGAGGGGCGATGAGACAGGCTCGCGGTAGCTCCAGGCGAGCGCACGGAGCTCTCACGAGCTAGCGGAGACTGGTGCGGAGGTGACGTATCGCTGTTCTGCCGCAGAAAGTGGACGAGGAAGCCGTCCTCCCACGCCCTCCCGTCGCTCTCTCTGAACTGCCATTGATTCGGTGGCACGGCGTAGTCAGAACAGCGCGTGGACAGCGCGAGGGCAAGGACGCAGAGCGCACCTGACCGTAGACATCGCTCGTTCGGAACGCTCCTGTGAACAACCGGACCGTCTTCGCTCGGTGCGCGGTTGGGTCGCCGCTGACGTCACCGCCTTCGTCCAGCTTCTGAGACTCCTGCGGCGCCGATGCCGACGCTGCGCTCTTGGAGCCCCACACGCAGCTCAGGACGTTGATCGCGCTTGACTTGCCACACATCGCAGCGCCAACCACCACGGTCACAGCGTGCGTGCTAGCGACGTGGAAGAGCTCCATGAGCTTGCGCAGGATCGACTCGCTCGGAACGAGGTACTTCGCTGCCATGCTCGCAACGAACAGCTCCTTCACGGCGCTCAGCTGTTGGCGCTTGTCGCTCTCGTCGCTGTCGTACCCGAACACGGATGGATCGCTGCGGTGCTCTGCGGCGTCACCCGCGAGTGGGAGAGGTGGTGCTGGCGAGAGGGAAGCGAGCAGGCTCGCTCTATCTCGCCGAGGGGTGTTCGCGTCGCTGTCGAGGGCATCAGCACACGACGAAAGCATCCCGAGTGGCGTGAACTCGAGCGTCTTCGCTAAGGGCAGTACACACCGCACGAGCTTCAAGAATGCTATCCGGCGAGCAGGGAGGACACGAGAGCGCACGACTTCCCAGAGCGCCACGAGCACGCACTTCTCCTCCGACTTGAGGTAGTTCGTCGTGCACTGCTTCGCGACGACCCTCCCGACTGCAGAGACGACGCGCAACGAGCTCAGGGACGCGTCCGCGAACGGCTCGGCGTGGTTCTCGACCACGAGGAAGAGCGTCGTGAGGTCCTTGCTCAGTGTCTTCCAGTTCTTCATGCCGCACGACATGAACATCGCCTCCCACACCAGCTCGAACTCGGGCCGCACGCAGTGCACAGGAACGAATGCGCTCGAGAGCTGCAGCAGCAGCTCCTGGTGCGCTGGCAGCGACAGCCGCATGTGACTCACCACAACGATCGCGAGCTTCGGGTTCGCGATGTCGACCATCTCGCCGTCGAGCGGGAACGCGTGCTGGAGCGCGCGAATAGCATCCCTCAGCCGGTTCATCTCGAGCGCGAACGCCTGGATGACGCTGCGCGTCGCGTCGTGCACCGCCGCCACTTCGAGTCCCGTGACGCACAGCCAGCACGACTCGGACTGCAGCAGCCCTCGCAACGTGCGGGAGAACTGGTCGAAGCCCACGACGACACCGCAGTTGTACTCGATAAGCTCGACGCCAGCCACCGTCGCGAGCTCTCTCGCCAGCGTGCGCTTGCCGATGTGTCCGCCGTCTGCGCTCTCGCTCGAGTGGAGCAGGCAGCCCACTTCGAGTGACAGCGCCGCGCTCATGCTTAGCAGTACGCGGTCGCACAGCGGGGTGAGCACGGGCGTGGCGTACCCGCCCAGGTACGCGAACCCGAACTCGAACGTCTTGACCGCGTGGTGGATCGCGCACTTGTTCTCGAACGAGTCGTAGTAGCACCGCAGCATCTTGACCCACGCGAACGAATCGCTCGGTGCGTAGTTGAGTCGATACGACTCCGATCCGCCGTCGGCTTCGCTGTACGGCGCCGCCTCTCGTCCACCGCTGAAGCTGACAGCGGACGGCACCGTGGGTTCGTCGAACACGTCGTGGATCCCCGCGGAGCGGTTGATCAGCCACGTGAGCAGCGTCGTCGCAACCATCCGATCGTGCGTCGACGACTCTCGTCGGCGGATGAAGTCCGCCAGGTTGACCTTCTTCTTGTAGAACGACGACCAGAAGCCCTTCCAGCTCGGGTCCGAGCGCTCGCAGTTCACCAGCTGCGTCAGCTCGCTCGTCAGGAGGACGTTCATGCACAGCAGCAGCACCTGCATCGGGACGTTCTCCCAGAACCGTGAGAGCGCAGGCGGATGCTCCTCCTTCGAGGAGGCAAGGGCGACAATGACACTCTCACCTTGCTGCACGCTGCTAGCACCTGCTGATACGCTTGTCTGTCGGCGGATCGAGCTGCGTCGCTTCTTTAGGTGCCGATCGTAGTACTTGACGAGCTCGTCGAAGTTGCCCTGGTACGCGTCTGCGACCGCGCCATTCATCGCCGACGCGGTGGCCTCTCGCATCGCCTCCCGCATGCGCGTCAGCAGATCCTTCATCCAAACCTCCGGGCTCGAGTTGATGGGCAGCGGCTTCAGCAGCACCAGCGTCTCTCCAAGCGTCACGGACCCGCTTACGGCGTTGATCTGGCTCCAGTCGACCTCCGCGGCAGTCGGGCGGGTCGCCAGCAATCGAGGGACCACGTCGCCGTCCTCTGCTGCAGTGTCGTCGCTCTCGTCTGCGGACTCTGCGAGCGCGAACATCGCGCGCTTCGCCGGCGACTGGGACGACTCGCTGTCTGCGAGATTGCCCCCACCGCCGCCGATGCCGAGGCCGAGGCCGAAGCCGACGCGCCGACTCCCGTCGTCTCCGAGCGCCGAGATCTGCAGCGCGCGCACGCCTCGGTAGCACTTGGCGATGAGGTGCGAGAGCAGGGTGCTCGGGTGGCGTGCGCTCGCGAGGAGCTGGAGCAGGTCGTCGTCCGAGAGGAAGTGGAGTCGCGGGAAGGCGCGGCGCTTGTCGCCCAGGTACGCGCGCAGCTGCCGCCAGAGCTTGTCAAGCGTCACGCGCGCGTGGGCGAGGAACGCCAGGCTGACGACCTCGCGCAGGCAGATCGCGAGCGACGACGCGCCTCTCGCGGCGGCCATCGTCGCCTTCCACTTGCGGTCGAGCGCTTGGAACTCGAGCGCGGCACTGCTCGCGCTTTGCTGCACGTCGTGGAGAGCGAACACTCGCGCGAGCTTGGCCCAGTCGCGCTGGACGGTCACCCAGAGCGCGAGCACCTCCTGGTAGTGCGCGATGTCGTCTGCCCACGCCACGAGGCTCGCGCGGAGGTGCGCGGACGAGACGATCTGGCTCAGCGCCTGAACCGCGAGCAGGTCGTCCTCGCAGGCGCGTAGCAGGCGGGTGGCGGCGGGAACGTCGACGTCGTAGTAGTCGTCCGTGCGTCGCAGCGGGAGCGCGGCCTGCAGCAGCAGCCGGCGCTTCATCTCCTCGAGCTTCTTCTCCGCCGCCGCGTCGTGGTGCGCGCGGCGAGTGATCTCGCGGATCGGCGCCTCGAGTGCCCACAGGTTCCGGCTGCGCAGGAACCCGAGCGTGAGCGTCGAGCCGTCCGAGACAAGTACACCCGCGCTCGAGACGTATGCGGTGGAGACGTCAAGGAGACCGAGGATCTGCTGCCAGTGGTGCTTCTTCACGTACGAGTGCGCCAGCTCCCGCACGAGCCCCAGCTGCGCGATGTATGCGGTGACGGAGACGCGGAGGTGCTCAACGAGCTGCGCCGCGAATGTGTCACCGCCGCTGCCACCCCCGTCCGCCTTGCGTTGCTCCTGGATGGCGAGGATGCGCGGTAGGAAGGCCTCGAGCCGCGCGGCGTGCGCGGCCCAGCGCTGCTCGCTGAAGACGCCGCTCTCCATGGCGCCGAGCGCGGCGCGCCACTGCACCGCGACGCGCACGACCTGCTGCGCGTCCTCCCACTTGGCAGTCGCTTCGCGCAGCATCGGGACGTCCGCGAGCTTGAGCCCGACCATGCGCTGATACTCGTGGTAGAGCCGCGCGGCGTCGTTGATCGCGTGCAGCTCGCGCGCCGCGTCCTGGATCGTCCCGAGGTGCCGCTCGAGCTCGTCCTCGCTCGCGACCGCCGCCAGCTCGTCGTGCAGGCGCAGCAGGCGCTGCACGCGCGCCGCGAACTTGTGCAGCGCGCTGTTCACCTGCTGCGTGATGAGCGGCAACATCTTGGCGGCGAACTTGTTGTGTGACTGCGCGGCCGCCGCGTGCTTGCCCGCGAGCCCATGCAGCACCGCGCCGTGCTCCTGCGCGCACTGCGCCGCCAGTGCCGCCGCCGGCACGCACCGCGCGAGCGCGCGCACGACCTCGTCGACGTTACGCATATCCTGCTGCAGCTGCCGCTCGCCCTCCTTGAGCGCGCGCACGAGCTTCATCTGCTCGCAGAAGCACTCGATGAGCTGCGGCCGATCCTCGAGCACGACCGTCGCGCGCTGCAGGCTCGCGGCGCACTCCGTGGCTCCTGCGACCGCCAGCGCGAGCAGCTGCCCGTGCAGAGTCTCGCGCTCGCGCGCGACGGCGTCCAGGAGCTCGAACACCGCGCGGCGGCACTGGAGCTCGAGGAAGCCCACACGCCAGCTCGCCTGGATCTTCTGGCATGCATGCTGGCACCGGTCGAGCAGAGCCACACGGTGCGCGACGCTGCGCAAGTACCGCGCCAGCTCGCTCCCGGACACGCCCGTGATCTGCGCGAGATGAACCACGGCCACCGGCTGCTGCTGTTCCAGCTCTTGCTGCTGTTCGTGCTGCTGCTGCTGCTGCTGGTGCGCAGCAGGGCTCGAGAGTGCTAATGACGAGGCTGTCGCCGCTGCTGCTACTGCCACCTCGGCGCTGCCTCCGCTCGGATCCCGCTCGTCAGTGCACACACTCTCTCCATCATGCGGCGCCGCGAGGCTCCCGCGGATCGAGCGGACGGACGCGGAGACGGTCTGGAGCGCCTCGAAGGCGACCATCTGCCGACCGGCTTCGTCGAACCAGCGGGCGAGCTCGTCCATCAGCCCCCGTGTCGCGAGGTCGAAGCGCGCGTCACCACGCAGCACATCCTGCAGGTCCGAGTCCGCGGTGCTCCTCACGGCCGTCGCCTCGAAGCACTCGGCAGCGACCGCGAGTGCCCCCGAGCCGCGGTTCTTGCTCCACGCCATGGCGTTCTTCGTCAAGCGGAAGTTGCTCGCGAGTCGTACGAGCCGCGCGACGCTCTCCAGCAGCACTTGCTTGAGCTCCGCGTGCGACGGCGACAGCAGCAGGCGCTCGCCGCCACCGCCGCCGAGCGTCACGGACGCGCAGATCGCGCCGCTCCAGTCGGCGGCGCCGAGTTCGCCCGCCAGCCGCCGCACACACCCGATCACCATCGTGTACACGCTGCCGGCGAACATGTAGTCCACCACGCGGATGTACCGCGCGAGCAGCGAGAGGTCGAGCTGCGCCGACGCGCGCTGCTGCGCAAGCGCCTCCTTCCGCCGTCGCAGCGACGCGATCGGCGCCGACCGCCACGCGGTGTTCGATGCGTGGATCGCTGCCGCCTCCGTGCTGTAGAGCTCGTCGGCGGCACCGGACTGTGGCTCGAGGCTTAGCTGGATGCGCGCGACCATGTCGTCCATGACGCCGAGCAGCTCCTCTTTGGCGTCGATCAACCGCGTCTCGGTCGCCAGGAGCAGCTCCTTGTGGTGCTCCTGCACCACCGTGAGACCGACCGCCACGCCCCGCTTCGACGGCAGGCCCAGCGCGCGGAGGCTCTCGATCTCGCGCAGCGCCGCGTACGACTGCAGCATCGGGGTGACGAACGACCGGCGCGCGAGTGGCAGCGAGCGGCTCAGGCGGCGCCGGAGGTCGCGGTAGATGCGGTGGCGCGTCTCGAGGGCCCAACTCACGAAGACCTTGCGCACGAGGAACTTGTGGAAGAGCGGGATCCCCGCGAGCAGCAGCGCGAACATCTTGCTCTCGAGCACCCATTGCGAGATGGGGATCACCTCGCCCATGCCATCGCCGCCGTCGTCGCCACCGCTGCTGCTGCTCGTGTGGTGCACGAGCGACGATGCCGACATGATGTAGTAGTCACCCGACTCGGGTCGCGGCATCGACTCGACACGCTTGAGGCTGTAAGGCATGTACCGCTGCGATGCGTCCGCCGTCGCTGCCACCACCTTGAAAGGAACCGCGCTCGGCGCCGCAGACGCAGACGCGAGTCTCGAGAGCCTGGGCGACAGCCCGCCGCTCGCGTCCACGACCGGCGGCGCATCACTCGCCTTGGACTTGCGCCGGAAGTACAGCAGGTCGTGCTTGTGCTTCTCGTCGAGGAAGAACAGGATCGCGTCCTCGACGCTGTCGAGCGACTTGTGCGGACACGCGACTCCCCCTCCGCTCCCACGTGCCTCGATACGCTTCATGGACCGGAAGCGGCGCACGAGGCGATCGTAGATCTCCGGGTTCTTCTCGCGCAGTGCTGTCACCTCCAGCGCGACCGCTCTGTTCGCAGCGCCGACATCACTGCCACCACCGACACGTCGACAGGAACAAGCGTCAGCGCCAGCTCCACCCCCGGCAGACTTGGAAGCGCTTGCTCGTCCGCGTGCTCGCAGCACGAAGGCGCTCGCTCTACGCACCCACTCGCCGTCCGCTCGCTCAGACGCAGGTGCGTCATCGGAGTTTGGTTGTTCTCGACCGTCGCCAGCAGCTTCACCAGCACGGACCCCTGGATGCCGCCGCCACCTCCGCTCCTTCTGTCGCTGTCCCTGCGTTCGCCCGGAGCGCGTGGTGACTCGTGCACGGGCTTCGCCAGCTTCGGCCTCTTGGACTGCTGCTGCGGGCCCTGATGGTCGTGGGGTTGGTGCGCCGGCATCGTCGGTGGGAACGGCGCCACGCCGCTGAAGATGCTCGGCGCCGCCACCAGCTTGCGGTGCGACAGTGGGACACGCACGGGCGAGTGCCAGCTCTGTCGCGAGCGCACGCGCGCAACCGCCGACCCGCCAGCATCTCCAGCGACAGCGGCGACTGCAACGCCACTCGCCGTCATCACCGCGTCCTCCTTCTGGCTCCCGGCGGCTACGGTTGATCTACTGACGCTGTTGTTGCTGCTGCTGGCGTTCACTACCGCGAAGGCCACGGGCGGCCGCCGCTGCAGCTCCTCGAGCTCCTGCGGGGCGATGTGGCGCGGCGACAGCGCGAAGCTCGCGTCCACGGTGGGGGT
>JAASFS010000574.1:0-15401 GCA_023333865.1 Globisporangium perplexum | reverse complement strand
GTCGCGCAGTGGCGCTTGCTCGAGGAGATGCAAGCGGTGGATCCGGCGCGGCGCGTGGACATCTCGCACGTGGTGTGCGAGGTGCGCAAGTTCGTGAGCGAGTGTAATGGTGGTGGTGTTGTGAGCGTCGTCGGGGAGGGCTACGAAGCAAGAGAAGGACACGGGGCGAAGCACAGAGGAGAACCCAGAGGAGAAGAAGACCAGGACGGTGAAAGAACAGCGGACGTGGTGCCATGAGCTCTGGTGACTGCGTTGGCGACGTCCAGTCAAGCATAGTCACCACCACGCTTCTCTGTCGTGGACGCTGGTAGGTATGCCCAGAAGACTTTGTGCTCTGTACGAGTTCGTCGTGGTTGCGGGTGTCCTCTCAAGCCGACGGGAACGTGGGCATCATCTCCTGGCGCTTCGGCGCCGGGAGCTCGCGGAAGTACTCGTGCTCGAGCGCGTCCTGCGCCGAGATGCGCTGCTTCGGGTCGAGCGCGAGCATGCGGCTGAGCAGGTTGAAGCCCGCGTTCGAGAGCGAGCAGCCGCCGCCCGAGTACGCCGTCGCGAGCGGGAACTTGTCGCGCAGCTTGCTGTGCTTTTGCCACTTCCAGCGGACCGCCTGCGCGTTCGGGCAGTCGTCCATGAGCCCCGGCCAGTTCGCCTCTGTGGGACACCCGAGCAGCTTGAAGATCTGGTCCATCTGGTCGAGCTCGCCGCGGCCGGGGAAGAGCGGCTTCATGAGCAGGATCTCGGCGAAGATGCAGCCGACCGACCACATGTCGACCGCCGTTGAGTATGTCGTGGCGCCGAGCAGCAGCTCCGGCGCGCGGTACCAGAGCGTGACAACGAGCTGTGTGTACGCGCGGATGGGCGAGCCGAACTTGCGCGCGAGTCCGAAGTCGCAGACCTTGAGCACGCCGCGGCTGTCGTAGAGCAGGTTGCTCGTCTTGAGGTCGCGGTGGATGAACCAGCGCGCGTGCATGTAGGCGACGGCGCGCAGCAGCGACTGGAGCAGGCACTTGGCCTCAGACTGCAGGAATGGCTGCTTCATCTTGCTCTCCATCACGGTCTTGAGGTCGTTCTCGGCGTAGTCCATGACCATGAAGATCTTGTCGGGCGTGGACCCCACGACCATCTCGCGCACCTTGACGATGTTGGGGTGGTCGAGCGCCAGCAGCACGTTCGCCTCGCGCAGCGCCGTGACCGGGAAGCCCTCGTGGCACGCGTCGGCGCTCATCTTGACCTGCTTGAGCGCCACGACGGCGCCCGTGCGCTTGTCGCGCGCCTTGGACACCACGCCGTACGTTCCCTCGTCGATGCGTCCGATGCGCGCGTAGCAATCCACGCTGCGGCAGCCGTGCAGGTAGAAGTTGTGCTCATCGTCCTCGCGGTCGCTCTTGCGGCTGCTGAAGCTGGTGGTGGCGGAGGTGGTGTCCGGGGCGGGAGGCGCAGGCGAGGGGATCCGAGGCTCGCGCTTCGTTCGGTGCTTCTGCTTCTGCTCGTCGTCCGAGTCCGAGTCCCAGCGGTTCCGCTTCGCCATGCCGGTGCTCCGCCTCCTCCTACTCCTGCCTGACGATGTCGTCGATGGTCGTGTGTGTACCGCAGCCAATCAGCGTGGAGAATGATCCAATTCATACAAATCCAAGTCAGATCAAAAGCCCGCGAACAAACAAACGAGCAGATGACGCTGCTGCCCGAGAAGGAGGTGAGCCGCGCGCTCAAGCGCAAGGCGGAGGGCGAGAGCGTGCAGAGCATCGCGGACTCGCTCCGCGTGAGTATCGACGCGCTGGGGAAACGGATGCGCCGCCGCGAGAGAGCGCTGCTCCGCGCCGAGGAGAACCTCAGGCGCACACTCGAGCTGGAGCGCGCTGCTCAACTCCAACCGCCCGAGCCGCCACCGGCACCGCCAGCAGCAGCAACACCGCCGGCAGCAGCACCGCCAGCACCACCAGCCGTCCCAGGAGCTGACAGTGCTTCCCTACAGACTGCAGTCGCGCTCGGGGTACCAGGATACCCCCTCGAAGCAGCTCCCAGCCAACCAGCGTCTGCGCTCGAGCCGCCGGACGTGCTCCCAGCAGCAGCAACAGCGCTCGCAACCACACTCGTGCAGACAGCGCTCGCGCTCCGGATCCAGGCAGATCCTCCCGCAGGAGCGGACCTCGCGACAGCGCTTGCGATCGCACTCGTTCAGACGGCAGTCGTGCTCAACCTCCCAATGGAGCCCACCACCGCAGTGTACATCGCAACAGGTCTGTCTGAAGCGCTCGCGCAGACATCCCAAGCGCTCTCGACACCTCCCCTCGCGCAGACGTCCCAAGTGCTCTCAACACTGACTTCCAGCGCTCCGTCCGCCAGTGCTCCGTCCACCGGTGCTCTCGACATCGACACTCCGTCCACCAGCGCTCTCGACACCAGCTCTCCGCGCACCAGCTCTCCGCTCACCAGCTCTCCTCTCACCAGTGCTCCGTCCGACAGCGGTCCGCAGTCCGCCCACAGTATCGGCAGCAGCGACATCGACAACAACGCAAAACAATGCTGCGAGAGCAGTGATGAGCCGTCCTCAGACCCCAGCGAAGCGGAGGCGAAGACGAACGCGGAGGCATGAGGAGTGCTGGTCGTCATGTGCGACGAGTTGCCGTGCTTTCAGATAATTCGAAATGGAAAAGTCTAAATATACTGAAAAAAGATGCTTACCCATCAAAACCTGCGACACATTAATTTGACATCTGCACGTTTGTATGCCCAGCAGAGTACCGTTGCCCACGTGTTGACGCGACCTGTCTGTTTTTGCCAACAAACACTCTCTGTTTGGTGGGACCACACCATTTGGTCAACTTCCGCGATCCACTCCATTTGCCATTCAAGAAGCAGCTTCAGAGACCACGCAGCGCAGCGCAGTGTCAAGCAGCGCCAACGAAGCTGCGCTCCACCACCACCACCACCGCCACCGCCACCCAACGGGCAGCAGCGCCGCCATGAAATACCGCGAGCAGACGTCGCCCACGAAGCCCAAGGGCTCGACGTCCTCGGACGAGGAGCAGCGCTATGGCGCGGCCATGGACCTCGCGGAGGCGCAGCAGAGGCAGGTGCTGCGCGTGCGCAAGGGCTCGGACCTCGCGGTCTACGGCAACGAGAGCGACGACGGCGGCATGAGCAGCAGTAGCAGCGCCGGCAACAGCCGCCAGAACAGCGGCAGCAACTACCAGAACCGCAAGTGGAGCATGGAGGAGACCGTTGCCGTGGACGACGAGAACGAGGAGCAGTGGACGAGCAACCCGCACACGCTCACGATCGGCTTCCTGCTCATCCTCTGGATCGTCTACGCGGCGTTCCACGAGACGCCCGCGACGCTCGAGGACCCGGACGCGCAGCGCGCGGCGGACTTCAAGCGCGGCGTCAAGTACGCCGGCGTCTTCTTCCTCACGTACTGCGCGCTGCAGCTGCCGGACGGGCACTTTGTGCGGCCGCACCCGGTGCTCTGGCGCATCATCACGGGCTGCTTCATCCTCTACGAGATGTTCCTCATCTTCCTGCTCTTCCTGCGCACGGACGACGCGCGCGCGTTCCTCAAGCACCTCGACCCGAAGCTCGGCGAGGAGCTCCCGGAGGAGTCGTACGCCGCGGACTGCCGCATCTACACGCCGGAGAACCCGGAGTCGCGCTTCTACAACGTGCGCAACGCGTTCTTCGACCGGTTCGTGATCATGCACTTCTTCGGCTGGATCGTCGGGTCGCTCATGGTGCGGAGCTACTTCATCAGCTGGGTACTGAGTGTCATGTTCGAGTTCTACGAGCTGTCGTTCCGCCACTGGCTCGCGAACTTCAACGAGTGCTGGTGGGACCACCTCTTCTTCGACATCTTCACGTGCAACGCCGCGGGCATCTACATCGGCATGAAGATATGCCGCTGGTACGAGATGCAGAAGTTCAACTGGGTCGGCATCCGCAAGATCCCCAACCTGAGCGGCAAGGCCAAGCGCGCGCTCGCGCAGTTCACGCCGGCGTACTGGCTCGCGTACGACTGGAAGATCTTCCGCTCGGTCGACCGCTTCTGGCGCGTCATGTCCATGGTCACGATCCTCTCCGTCATGATGCTCAACTCGTTCTTCCTCAAGACCGTGCTCTGGGTGCCGGCGTCGAGCTCGCTCAACGTCTACCGCCTGCTCATCTGGTACACTGCCGGGAGCTACGCCGTGGCCGAGTACTACATCTTCTCGACGTTCACGATGCACAGCCACAACGGCGAGCAGGTGCCCGTGAAGAAGCTCGGGCCGCGCGCGTGGCTCGGCGTCATCGTCGTGTGCTCGGAGGTGTGTGTGATCGTGAAGCACGGCCAGGGGATGTTCACGGCGCCGTTCCCGTTCTTCGTCAAGGTCGGCTGGGGGCTCGCGTTCGCGGTGCTCGTCGTGGGCTCGGCAGTCTACTTCGCGGTCGTGAACAAGTCGGAGGAGGACAAGAAGCGCTCGACGGCGACCAAGACGAAGGCGCAGTGACGCCGCGCGTCATGACGAGACCCCTGATGGAGGCAGGAAGAGAAAGAGAAAGAGAGAGAGAGAGAGAGAGAGAGAGAGAGAGAGAGCGGTGCCGCGCATACATAGAGATACCATACAGACGCACACAGGCACGCACACCCGTCGGGATCACACACGTGGTTCATTAGGCGGCTCCGGAGCGCTCCAGCGCAGACAGCGGGTGCGATGGCGCCGGTGCGCAGCAGCATGCGGACAGCGGCGGCGACGGCCCCGCGGGTCGCGACCTGGCGGCGCTCGAGAGACGCTCAGTGGTGGAAGAGACGCAGGTTGGAGAACGCCATCGTGATGCCGAACTCGTCGCACGCCGCCTTGACGTCCGAGTCGCGCGTGCTGCCGCCCGGCTGCGTGATGAAGCGCACGCCGAGCTTCGTGGCGTGGTCGATCGAGTCGCGGAACGGGAAGAACGCGTCGGACGCGAGGCTCACGTTGTCGAGCGACTGCAGGAACGCGTCCTTCTCCGCGGCCGTGAGCGGCTCCGGCGCCACGTCGAACTGCGCGTTGAACGTCGCGAGCTCGGCCGGCGCCATGTCGCCCTCGATGTAGCGCACGCGCGCGTTCACGCGCTCTTGGCGCTTCACCGAGCTCTTGAACGCGAGCCCCTGCACCTTGGGGTGCTGGCGCAGGTGCCAGATCGAGACCTTGCGGCCCGCGAGCTTGACGCAGTCCACGCGCGACTGCTGGCCCGCGCCGACGCCGATCATCTGCCCGTCCTTGGCGTAGCCGACCGAGTTCGACTGCGTGTACTTGAGCGTGATCGCCGCGAGGATGAGGTCGCGCTTCTGCGCCGCCGTGAGTTCGCCCGCGCCGGTCGTCTGCACGTCCTTCAGGTGCTCCTCCGTGAAGATCACGTTGTTGCGCTTCTGCGCGAACGTGATGCCCGCCACCTCGCGGTACTCGACCTCCGGCAGCGCGAAGCCCGCGTCCGCCTCGAGCACGATGAAGCCGCCGCTCTTCTTCGCCTTGAGGATCTCGAGTGCTGCCGGCTCGTAGCCCGGTGCGATGATGCCGTCGCTCACCTCGCGCTTGAGGATTTTCGCGGTCGCCTCGTCCACGACGTCGCTGACCGCCACGAAGTCCCCGAACGAGCTCAGCGGGTCCGCGTTGCGCGCGCGCAGGTACGCGAGCGAGAGTGGCGTGAGCGCCACGTTGCCCACCTCGTACGCGGCGTGCAGGCTGCTGTCGAGCTCAACAGCCACCGCAGCGCCCGCCGGGCTCACGTGCTTGAACGACGCCGCCGCCGGCAGGTTGAGCGCGATGCGCAGCTCGCGCACGAGCTGGAACGCGTTCGCCGCGTCGAGCAGGTTGATGTAGCCGGGCGTGCCGTTGAGCACCTTGAACGGCAGCGAGGCGCCCGCCAGGCTCAGAATCGACGCCGGTTTCTGGTGCGGGTTGCAGCCGTACTTGAGCGTGAGCTCGTTCTTGTAGACGCGCGTGACGGTCGGCGCGGCGTCGCCGAGCTGACCGTTGATCCACGACGAAATGGACGAGTCGTAGGACGCCGAGAGCGCGAACGCGGCAGCGGCGCACTTGCGGCGGAACTCGACTGTCGTCGCGAAGCTGTTGGCCTCGAGCTCGGCGATCAGCGCCGGGTACTGCGCCGGGCTCGTGCAGATCACGACCGACTTGTGGTTCTTCGCGGACGAGCGCAGCATGGACGGCCCACCGATGTCGATGTTCTCGATGCACGTGTCGAAGTCGCCGCCCGAGGCCACCGCGGCGTCGAACGCGTACAGGTTGAGTACGACGAGGTCGATGGGCTGCACGCCGTTCGCCGCCATGTCCTGCTCGTGCTGCGCGTTGCCGCGCACGCCGAGCAGCCCGCCGTGGATCTTGGGGTGCAGCGTCTTCACGCGGCCGTCCATCATCTCGGGCGCGCCAGTGTATGTGGACACGTCGACCACGGGCAACTGCGCATCGCGCAGCGCTTTGGCGGTGCCGCCCGTCGAGAGCAGCTCCACGCCGTGCTGCGCCAGGAAGCGTGCGAGCTCCACGACGCCTGTCTTGTCCGAGACGGAGAGCAGCGCGCGGCGGATGGGCACGAGCGACGCGGCGGCGCCGGCGCTGCTGGCCACGGCGTGCAGGATGTGGCTCATGGTGGCACTCGAGCGGGGGAGCGGGGAAGGTGGAGGTGGTGGAGGAGACTTGAGCGCGAGCGGGCGGAAGCGCTAATGGAGGGCGGCGAACTTCGAGGTGGTTGGTCGTCGATGGGTGGCGAGCCAGCGAGGCATACAATATTCAAGTGAAGCAGAAAATGACTCGGCGAATGTATGCAAAGCGAACTTCGACATCGAAGCCAAACAGATGGTGGTGTGGCAGGTGGTGTGGCGCAATCCTCGCCACTTGTGTGGATCTGCTGGTGCTGGTGCGTCTGAGCCTTCGTCACGAGCGCCGCCGGCAAGCAACGAGCTCTCGCTGGTGGCTGCGTTGCATGGGGGAGCTCGCAAGGTGTGTGCTGGGGGACGGCGGGCACTTTCGCCTCAGATGAGGCGGAGGACGCGCAAGCCGACCTCGATCGTGAGACCGATCGAGACGAGGAATCCGAGGTAGCCTGTCACACACACACACACACATCGTCAGAGCTCTTGCTGACAGCAGCTCGGTAGTCTTTCGTGGTGGGAGACGCACCGAACGCGCCACGGTTGCGGCGCTTCGGGTCGCCGGAGCTGTAGCCGTTCACGTAAAAGATGAAGCCGAAGATGCGCACGAGTCCCGCGATCGCGGCGATCTGTGGACGCAGCGCACTGCAGGCAACAGCAAGGAGAGTCAACTGGTTGGATCTCTAGATGTGCGTCGGAGGCTCTCGCAGAGACGCATGCATAGCGCGTACGAGGAGAACACGAGCAGCGCGAGAAACAGCGGGATGTTCTCGAGCACGTTCTGGTGCGCTCGCTGCACGCAGTTGAACGCCTTGGCGTTCTTGTCGCTCTTCTCGGCGTACATCTGACGGTGCATCGCGCAAGCGAGGGATTCGGGGTCATGTGACTGCTCTCACATCCACACTCGATCGATCCGCCGGTCGCGGCAAGCACCGATCGCGACGTGCACAGAGAACCCAGCGCGGCGACGAACCTGCGGGTAGTGAATATCGTACTTCTTGCGCGCCGCGCTGACCCTCATCCCGGCCCAGAAGTTGACGAACAGCAGCCCCACGACGAGCAGCGGGATGTACCCGTGTTCTGGCTGCAGCGCGAACTTGACCATCGCGGCGAGCGAGCGAGCGAGAGAGAGAGAGAGAGCGGGGAGAAGATCTGCGTCTGCTGCGCCAAGAGTGCAACCGCGTTGTGTGACCAGCCGCAACAGCAATACTGCTGCGAAGATCCGAGGAGAGGCCAATAAAGGGAGCACATTGAAGCTGCCGTTGCATACACCAATCAAGTCAGGTCTTCTTTTGAAAGCATATGGAGTGTGAGCGATCTTTTCGTTGCGGTCATTCAATCGAGATAGGAGCTTTCTGGCGAGGGAGGAGGAACTCTCTAGCGAGGGAGGAGCTCTCTAGCGAGGTATTACACGCGTGCGAGTGCGTTCTCCAGCTGGCCCGCGCTACGGTTGGTGCGCTCTACAAGACCTCGAGGAGACGAAATCCCGTCTCGACAGACAGCACAAGCATCGCGACCGTGCCAATGTGCCCTGCTGCGTCGTATCGCACACGAGTGTCAACACACTGCACATCGTTCATGACAGCACGGACGCACATACTCACGCACCGATAGCGCCGTGCAGCCGCTTCTTGGGTTTCTCCGTGGCGATCCCGCGCGCGACGATGACGAACCCTGCGAGTCGGATTCCACCCGCAATCGCTGCAGCCTGCGGCCGGAACACGCTGTGCGTGAGTGAGCGCAGCGAGGCAGTGTAAGGTATCTCCAAACACAGGCAGACTGTCGGTGACAACGACATCTGTTGACGTACGCAGACGAGAGGAGCAGCGCAAAGTACACCGGGAGGTGCTCCACCAGATTGTGGTGCGCGTGCTGCACCGGGTTGAAAGCCTTTGCGTTCTTGTCAGTCTGCTCCAAGTACGCCTGTACCCCTCGTGTCATGTTTGTCAGGTCTCCAGTTTCGCTAGAAAACGAGAGTGCTGGACACGAGACGAACCTGAGGGTACTCGACACCGTACTTCTTGCGCGCAGCATTGGCTTTGACACCCGCCCAGGCGCTCACGAACGTCGCGCCGACGAAGAGGAGAGGGATGTAGCCGTGACACGGGAGCAGCACAACTTGCATCGTCGTGGGCTTGGAGGGAAAAGGTGGAAGTCGCGGCGAAGGGGAGTTTGGCGTCGGCGAAGCGCTGCGAATGTCGGAATGCCAATGTGGGCAGTGGGAAGTGCTTGGGCTGAACGATGTACGCTGCAAAGACGACGATGTTGTCATGAGGGATCGTGTAAGATCATGATAGTGACAAAATCAAGTATTTCGATCAGCATAAGCAGCTGAATGATTGCGCCTGTATTAGGGTGGTTTGCTAGTCGAATTGACATACAGAATCCAAGATGAGTCTTCTATTCGAAGTGTCGATTATGATCTGGACCGTGAGTGCTTGTTGTTGCACGACTTGTGAAATTGCCGCATCATGTCGATCATGTCGGTCTCGCAATGACCGAGTTGCACACTCTGCCAGCCATCGACAGTGAGCCACATAAGCCTGATCGAGTTTGTCATCAAGCGTGTTTTTGGTTGAGAGAGGATAGTGCTCAGTCTACTTCAAGCGCTACGAGTTCTCAGACGCGGGTGATTCAGACGAAACCCGCGATACGCAGACCGGCCTCGACAGTGAGACCCAGCGACACAAACAGACCCAGGTAGCCTGCATCACACACGCGATCACGCAACTGTTAGCCTATGCGGCACACACTCGCACACATTGGTCGTAACAGTCGCCACCAGGGGGATCCCACGCACCAAAGCCGCCCTGCATTCTCTTCTTCGGGTCACCCGTCGAGTAGCCGCGGACGTACGCGACGAAGCCCGCCAGACGGACCAGAGCGGCACCCGCAGCAATCTCCGGGCGGAACGGGCTGTGTACAAACCATACACATCCGCCTCGTGAGTCCACACCCTCGCCCCGCCACTACACACACACACACCACACCGTAGTAACGCAGACAACGTACGCCGAGGTGAAGAGCAGCGCGAGGAACACCGGGATGTTCTCGAGCACGTTCTGGTGCGCGCGCTGCACGCAGTTGAATGCCTTGGCGTTCTTGTCGCTCTTCTCGGCGTACATCTGCCGAATCCCGAAGATCGAGCAATGGGGAGTAGGAAGCGTCAGTTCGGTCATATCCCCCAGCACGTCGCTTGTCAGCGGATCCAACACCAGTGTGATTCGGCAAACGCACCTGCGGATACTCGATGCCGTACAGCTTGCGCGCGGTGCCGACCTTCATGCCGGCCCACAAGTTCACGAACGCCGTGCCGAAGACGATCAGCGGGATGTAGCCGTGCGCGGACTGGAGGACGAGCGTGGTGGCCATGGCGGAGATAGCAGAGCGGGGTGTGCGGGTGTGCAGTGCGCAGGAGATTCGGATGTGTGCGTCTGCCGGTGGTGGGAGTGGCAACAATCGAGTCGACCTCCGAGTGAAGTGCACTGGGCGTCAACCTCCAACACCGGGATTAGTACAGGCAATGAGGCTTCTAATTGAGGTGACTTAGCATATCACGGCATACAAAAATGTATACAAATCTCCTATTCGAGCTGTGATTATGGCCTTACAAAAGTGCGATTCTGTTCACAGAGATCCTGAAGTTGGCGAGCACGTGGCAATCCTCCGTCGATCGCTCCCAGCGAGGTCCATGCGTCCACGCGTCCAGGGACGAGTGTGGATCATGACGCAAGCACTTGTAGTGCGTGTTGCGAGAGCTTTTGTCATCGAACGTGCGAAACAGTGAGAGCGAGCGAGCCCATTGGAGACGGAAAGAACCAGGTTCTCTCTTGTCATCAACTGCACTCACTGCGAGCTCCTGTGCTCGTGTTGTCATACGCAGCGCATAATATTGAGCTGGATGTGCAAAGTAGTTGCGACGATCAGTGCTAACGATCGAGTGTTCAAACTCATTCAAATCGTGGCAAAAGTGGCTTCCGCTGGAACTCGGGTGTCTGACAAGACTTCAGCGGAACACTTGTACATCGCACGCATGGATGGCGCTGTCGGTCTACTGATGTCCGATTCCGCTGGGACCGGGTGCTTCGGCAGGGTGCTGACTGCTGTCAGCCCTTTGGTGTTCGCCTCCATTGGAGCAGCTTCAAGTAAGGTCGCTTCACGAAGACTTCAACTCTTCGGTTCGTCCTACAACGCTCTACCTCTGCATCCTGCATCGCTGTCGAAAGCACACGCAGGTGGATCCGCGTCACTGCAGTTGTCACTGGACGTCGACGCCAGCGTTCGGTTGGCACCGAGTAGCAGCAATCCGGGTATATCCACAACTGATCGCACCGAAGTCGAGAACCGTTACTACTCTGCTTCGAGCAACGACGACAACGACAGAAGCCGGCGACGGACATGGCGGCCGCGGTGCCTCCGTTCTCTGCCTCGTACGTGTGTGTTCGCGCGGCTCATGGGGTATCTTTCGTTGCTGGTGTGCTAGACAGTAGAATCTCGCGCTCTCTCTCGAACGCACTCACGTTGTCGATGAGAACCGTGAACTTCCTGGGCACAAACGACACACACACAAACACACACACACACACACAGCGAGACGATCAAGAAGCTGTCGCGCTACTGCTGCGCCGAGTGCGGCGCGAAGGAACTCTTTTTGTACTGCTGGGTGAGCGGGACGGACTGGCGGCGGATTTTGACACCGAGGAGCGACTGCAAACCCGTGCTGACCTTGAATGCTGCCGCGTTTGGCATGCGCGTGGACGTGGCTCGTGACAGAAAGGATGCCGGCACATCCAGGGCATGAAGGTCGGCCACGTGGCGGATCGACAGGGCCTTAACGAGCTGCAGATGGCACTGGTTGTCCTTGGGTCTGACGATCTGAGACTTTCTCCGTTCACATGATGCCGTGTGCGCAGACGTTCTACCTGGAGACGCGCGCAGTGCACCAAGAGCTCGATACGCTGAAAGAGACCATCTACGACCAAGAGCTCCGTCTCCGAGAGCTCGAGGCTGAAGTGGTACGCCCTGGTTCTTGTCTACTTCAGAGTCGCCTGGCAACCCCGAGAGCTCATATGAATGAACAACGCAGAGAGAGAAGCACCAGAGCCTACAGTTCCTCTTGAACGAGGTTCAGAGGCTTCCAGTGCGCGCTCCAAGTGCCGACACGCCGCAGCAGCCGCGCGAGAAGGTGAGGCGTTTGCAGTTGGTCATCGCATGCCGCCACTGCGTTGTGAGTCCTAGACTGTCGGTTTGGCTTTGCAACGACTTCAGTCTCGACGCTCGCTACCCGGCTGGGCTCATGTCGGCGCCAAGATGATCTGGAGCTCGTTCGATGGCGACCAGGATGGCGAGCTGACCGACTTGGAGTGGCTGCGACTCAAGGTATGTTCGATACCATCTCGGATGTACGGCGACATCACACTCTGACAGCAACTCGTCTCTCGGATGCGTGTCAGGACAAGCTGAGCACATCCCACAACGACATCAACGAGCACCTCAGCCTCGAGTCTCCGTCGAACCCGAACCGGGATCGGAGTCCTCAGATGCTGCTCTCGCTGTACGAAGGTCGAGGCGGCGCTGCACAACTTCTGAGCGACTTGCGAGCGCTTGGGATCTCGTTTGGTACGTTAGCGTTATGCTCGACAAGCGAGCGAGTGTCGAACACCAGTGACATACTCGTGTCGATCAGGTTCGGACGAGACCCTCGCGAGCGCGATCGCCAAGAGCAGCGAGCGACTCACACAGTTCACGATGGAAACTCAGGTACGCTGCCAGCATCTACAAGTTCTTTGTTCAAGGCGCTGACGTTCTGCGCACGTGATCTTCAGGCAGTCCAAGCAGAGTGCTCCAGGCTGCAGAGCGAGGTGCACGAGAGAGCGGTGCGTGCGTCGCCGCGTCACTCAAACACGTGCTCGCACGCTCAGAGCCTCTTGTTCGTCGTGCTGTGGATCCCAACCTGACCGTCAACTGCAGCGAGCAAACACGCGTCTCCGCGAAGCGTTCGCGACGACCAAAGCTGCGCTCGACAATAAGGACGCCGAGATCGCTCGGATCGAACGAGAGCACGAGCAGGCGGACGCGCGCCGTCGAGATGCGAGCGAGAGAGGTAGTGTTGCTGGCGTTCGCTCGAACTGAACTGGCGGGCAATGATCCAGATCTCACCGATCGTGTGCTCCGTCCGATCGCACCAGCGGACGAGTTCATTCGAAGACTCAGCGCCGCCGAGAAGGATCTCAGTGCCGCCACGAGCGCCGTGATCGACTTGCGTGCGCTGGTGGAAGAGTGAGTCGCGCATCGACGCATATCCCGTGCTGCGAGTGTTGCGTTCGTGTGTGTGGTGGGGTTGACTCTCGTGCTGCTGCAGCCAAGTCGGCGAGAAGGAGAAGTGGCAGCGGTACTGCTGGGAGCTTGAAGAACGTCTCCACGACGCGATGCACGCCAGCAAAGCGCAAGAGGTGCGCTGCTTCACGCCGCTAGGCGACGCTAGTGTGGCCGACTCACCACAACATGCTTGTGCTGCCTGCATGAAGCGCGACCTGTGGAGGACGAGAGACGCCAAGAAAGAGGAGTCTCGCAAGAACATGCTGCTGTACATGGGTGCGCAGAAGGGCAAGCGCCACTACCACGACGCTCCTTCGATGACCCACGACGATCCTCCTGACGACAGCGACAGCAACCAGGAGCTGCCCACGAAGGAACCCGAGATACGCAACGCCAGTTGATGCGCACCTCGACAGCACTCAGACAGGCTCGACCACCCGTGAGACGCACGAAGGATCTAGTACACCGACTCGGAGAGCGCGTGGTCGCTCGCGTTGCTCTCGTGACAGCCGTTGGGGTCCACCGCGCTGCTCGCTGCCGCTTCCGCGCTGCTCACGTCAGCGCGCTGACGCCGCTCTGGTGGATTTTGCAGACTCGATGCTGCGTCGTCTGCCAGAGCGGCACTGGCGTCGCCCTGGGTGCTGCTCTCGTCGCCGGTATCGCCCTGCAAGGAAGGCTGGAGATGGTCGGTGGGCGTCACGTTCGGGTTTTCTGCGTCCATGAGCCGCCGCTCGTCCAGCGCCGACAACGTCGAGAACGGTGAGTGCATCGACCCGGACGACGAACTCAGACGCACGTCGTCCAGCGTCGAGCGTTTGCTGACGAAGATCAGCGCGTCACACGACATCGTCAGCTCCTCCGGTCGTCGCGGCAGCGGACAGGAAGCTCCGCGTACCTCTCGTCCGAGTTGTTGGACGCTGCGGGCCAACACACGCTGTGCCTCCCGGGCTGCTGCTGACGGAGCTGCGCCGACGTCACCAGTTGGCTCGCGAACGGGATCGTCTCGTACTTCAGCAGCGTCTGCAGGCGCTCAAGCAGCGCCGTCTCCACTTCCACGCTGCGCCATCGCGAACACGCCGCGTCAGCCTCTCGCCTCCCACGGCAGCTACTCCACACGGGCTCCAGCGCACGCACAGCTTCCTGCGCCGCGCCGCCAACTCCGCGCTCCCGAGGTCCACCAGCTCGCTCGCAATCGCCTCGCAGCTCTCGATGCTCTGGACGAGCAGGAACTGCTCGAAGCCTCCAAGCGCGGCGGCGTCAGTCCCAACTACGTATCTGGAGCCGCCCGACCGCCAGGGACCGACCTGCAGGTCCGAGAGCTTCTGGAGCCGCGTCTGAAAGCGCTCGAGCAGCAACCGCAAGTTGCGCTCCGTCACGCCACGCGCTTGCTCTGCAGTAGCCGCCGCCGTCGCCCACCAGTCAGTCCCCACCCCTCAACCTGCGTGCGCGTCACCACCGCTCGCCTACGCACGCTGCAGCACGAGCAGCGTCGTCTCGGCGGTGCCACCGCTGCTCGCCGCGTGCAGCCACTCGCCCACGCAGCGACGGTCGTGCAGCTGCTCGCGCACGCTCTCCAGCAGCACGTCCATCTCGAGCGCCGTGGCCGTCACCTCGTAGAGCAGCGCCGCCTCCGACCGTGAGCGCGCGCTCTGCAGCGCGAACGCCGGCGGCACCGCCAGGAACGCGCCGAGTGACGGCGCCGACAGATCTTGCGGAGCGAGCGTCGCTGCTGCGGGCGTCAGCGTCGGCGTCGGTGGCGTCGGCGTCGGCGTCGGCGTCTCCGCTGTGTGCTCCTGTTGCTGCTGCGGCTGCAGACTCGCGGAGTGGCGCAGCGGCGTGGACGCGAAGCCCGCGGTGTCCGCGGACGAGCTGCCGCCGGAGAGCGGAAGGCGCTCGCTTGCAGGCGGCGGCGGCAGCAGCGCGCCGCTGTCGGCGAAGAGGCTCTCGGTTGTCCACGCCTGCATCACGTCGGCGAGAATGTCGACGGCCAGAGTGGGCTCTTCAGATCGCTGTTGGCATCCGTGTGAGGATGGGTACAGAAGCGAATCGGAGCTCTTGCATCCCGATGACCTCGTGCGCGCCGCCAGAGCGCGCGGAGGCAGAGCCACTGACGAGCGTGCGGGTGGCGCTGCGCGCGGACGCGTCGGCGGCGCGGCTCGGCGCACTGCCCCACGTCGCGGTGTTGGTCAGCAGCTTCCTCGACGTCACGCTGCCGCAGATCTGGAGCGTGCCGCGGGCGTGCGAGCAGAACCTGCCGCACCTGCTGCAGCGCCTGCCGCCACCGAACGGAGCGCAGCCGCCGCAGTACTGGGCGTTCCAGTGCGGCAAGGGACTCGTCGCCGCGGTGCGGCACAACAACCTCGCGATGGCCGAGTGGCTGCACGACCACTGCGAGCATCTGCTGCCGTTCAAGGCGCTGGTCAAGGCTGCGGAGCTCGGGAACCTGACGATGCTGCAGTGGCTCGCAGGG
>JAASFS010000573.1:0-15411 GCA_023333865.1 Globisporangium perplexum | reverse complement strand
GCGAGTTTCGTGGCTGCTTTCGCTATGACGAGAATGACAAGAGAGTTATCTCTCTCTCTCTCTTACTTCTCTTGCGCGGCTCGAGACCTGGAAGCGAGTGCTTCACATCAACGAAACATCAATCCGAGTGGAAAACTTGGCGGAGAACCTGCGTCCTGGTGCTGCAGGTGACGATACCAGTTGTGAATCTCTTAGTCCTACGTTCGACGTTGCACCTCTAGCACTCGCCGTGTCGGTGTATCTTCAGATCCGGTTGGTCGCAGCTCGCTTGGCGCAGTGCGCAGAGATTCCCGTACGTTTTTCCGTCCGAGCCGCACACGGGGACGTACTCCATGGTACACGCTCGGCGCTGGCGGTGACAGGCAGTGCTTCTGCGATCATCCGCGACCAGTTCACCCGCGAGTACGACCGCGACGACGCCATTCAACACGAGAAGGAGAAGGAGGCGGCGGAGTGCGGTGGAGGTTGGCCGCATCGGGATTCGAGCACGGGAAATGGGCGAGTGAGTGAGTGCGTCCAAGTAGAAGAGGATGTCGAGTACAAGTGGCGCATGTCGTGCAAGTACACAATTCCTCGAAATGCGCGTTTCAATTTACTGGGTAATCAGCAGCACGCTCTAAAGTCCGATTCGGCCTTCTATCATATTTTTTCAAGTACACATGTCCACTCTCCTTCAAAGTACGACTCGCAATGACCACCAAAAAATGCATCATTCCCGGATTCGCTCAAGCACGAGCTCCTCGCCGTGAAGATGCTGCGCCGCGGGCTCTCCACCGCCGCGGCGCGCCGCAGCCGCCTGCTCTCCACCGCCGCGTCCTCCGCCGCGCCGCGGTTCGCGCGCGACGGCGCCGCAGCCGCCAGCGCCGCGCTGCGCGTGGGGGACGAGTTGCACGGCTTCACGCTGCGGCGAACAGCGCCAGTGCCCGAGTACAGCGTCGCGGCGCTGGAGCTCGAGCACGCGGCCACTGGTGCACGCTACCTGCACGTGGAGGCGGCGGACGCCACGAACGTGTTCGCCGCCATGTTCCGCACTCCGCCGCGCAGCTCGAGCGGCGTGGCGCACATCCTCGAGCACACGGTGCTCTGCGGTTCGCAGCGCTTCCCCGTGCGCGACCCGTTCTTCAACATGCTCAAGCGCAGCCTCAACACGTACATGAACGCGCTCACGGCCAGCGACCACACAATGTACCCGTTCGCGACCGCGAACGAGAAGGACTGGAAGAACCTGCTCTCGGTCTACCTCGACGCCGTCTTCTTCCCGAACCTGCACGAGTTCGACTTCCTGCAGGAGGGCCACCGACTCGAGATCGCGGACGCCGACGGCGAGAGCGAGCTCGTGTACAAGGGCGTGGTGTTCAACGAGATGAAGGGCGTGATGTCGGACAGCAACAACATCTTCGGTATGCGGCTGCAGCAGGCGCTCCTGCGCGGCACGATCTACGGCCACGTGAGCGGCGGCGACCCGCAGAACATCCCCGAGCTCACGTACGAGGAGCTGCGCGCGTTCCACGCCAAGCACTACCACCCATCCAACTGCTGCTTCTACTCGTACGGCGACCTGCCGCTCGCGGACCACCTGCAGTACCTGAACGAGCACATCCTGAACCGCTTCGAGTTCGACATGGACTCGGCAGCCACGCGTGTGGACAGCGCGCCGTTCGACATCTTCAAGGCTGACAAGAGCGCCTCCTCCGCGGTGCCGCTGCAGGTGATCGACGGTCCCGCGAGCAACATGACGCAGGCGGGCGACGTGGATCCGAACACCAAGTTCTGCATGTCCAAGTTCGTCGACATCGACGCGACCGACCCGTTCAAGACGTTCGTGATGCGGATCGTGGGCTACCTGCTCACGAACGGCCCGTCGTCGCCGCTCTACAAGGCGCTCATCGACTCGAACCTGGCGCAGGACTTCTCGGTCGGCACGGGCTTCGACTCGTCGACGTTCTACTGCACGTTCGGTGTCGGTGTCGAAGGCATCCAAGGTGAGGAGACGATCCCGCAGATCAAGGAGGCGGTGCAGCAGGCGTACGCGCAGGTGCTTGAGCAGGGCTTTGAGCCGGAGCGCGTGGATGCGCTGTTGCACCAGCTCGAGCTGAGCCTCAAGCACATCGTGGGCAACTTCGGGCTCACGCTCATGCACGGCTCAAGCTCGGTGTGGACGCACCGCGGTGACCTGATTGACAACCTGCAGATCAACCCGATCTTGTCGAAGTTGAAGGAGGAGATGGATGCCAACCCGCGCTTCCTCGAGAGCTACGTGCGCGACTGCATCATGAGCGACACGACGAAGGAGGTGCACATGCTCATGAAGCCGAAGGATACGTACGTGGAGGAACAAGAGAACCGCGAGCGACACGCGCTGGCGGCGCAGCTCAGCGAGAAGAGCAACGCCGACCTGGACCGCATCGCGCGTCTCGCGAAGCAGCTCGAGAAGCACCAGCAGAAGGAGCAGCCGATTGAGTGTCTGCCGACGCTCACGCTCGCGGACATCCCGGTGCGGGAGGAGCGCAACTTCGACTTCGCGGACCTGCACCCGGTCGGGAGCAAGAACGCTGCGATCGAGTTCGTGCAGGTGCCGACGACGAACGAGATCTCATACTTGCGCCTGATGTTCGACATCACCGAGTCGCTGCCGCTGGAGTACCAGTTGTACCTGCCGCTCTTCACGACCGTGTTCGGCGCGCTCGGCACGTCGAAGCTGGCGTACGACGTGCTACCGACCGTGATCCAGAACTGCAGTGGCGGGATCTCGTGCTCGGCGATCTCAAACCCGTCGCTCTTCGACGCACAGAACGCGTCCAAGCAGGCGATCCTGCTCGGCTCGATGTGCTTGCCGCACAAGGTCGAGGAGACGCTGCAAGTGCTGCACTCGCTGATGACGGACACACAGTTTCTGGAGGCGGAGAACCTGAACCAGCTGCGCATCCTGCTGCAGATGAGCGCGTCGAACGCGAGCAGCTCGATCTCGTCGTCCGGCGCGTCGCTCGCAGGCGTGCGCTCGCGCATTGGGCTCACGGACGCGAGCGTGTACAACGAGATGTACAGCGGGCTGACGCAGATCGAGCAGCTGCAGAAGTGGTCGCAGTGCTCGGACGAGGAGCTGCGCGGGCTCGCGGTGATCCTGCAGGAGATCGCGCGGATCGCGTTCGTGCCGGAGAACATGCGCCTGTCGGTCGTGACCGAAGACAAGCTGCGCGCGCAGGTGGCGTCGGCGCTGGAGACGCACCTGGTGAAGCCGCTGGAGGCGAACGCGGACCGCGTAGCGCCGCGTAGCAGCCTGTCGAGTGACTTCGCGGTGCCGACGCTGGCGTCGGCGAAGTGCTACTTCGGGTTCCCGATCTCGGTCAACTTCAACGTCCGGACGCTGCCGTCGGTGCCGTTCGCGCACGAGGACCACGTACCGCTGACGGTGCTGGCGCAGATGATGTCGTCGTGCTTCCTGCACCAGCAGGTGCGCGAGCAGGGCGGCGCGTACGGCTCGGGGGTGTCCCAGGGCGAGGGCTACTTCTCACTCAGCTCGCACTACGACCCGAACACGTGGAAGACGCTGACGGCGTACGACAACGCGCTCGCGTGGGCCGCAGACGGAAGCTTCAGCGACCGCGACGTGCAGGAGGCGCTGCTGTCGATCTTCTCGGGCATCGACGCGCCAAAGTCGCCGTCGGCGACCGGAAGGATGACGTTCCTGCGCGGGATCTCGAACGAGATGCGGCAGGCGCGGCGTGAGCAGTACCTGCAGCTGACGCGCTCGAGCCTCGTGGACGTGGCGCAGCGGTACTTTGCGAGCCCGGCGGCGTCAAACACGGTCGTGGTCGGCAAGGAGGGCAACCTGAAGGAGTTTGCGGAACAGGGCTTCGCGGCGAAGCAGTTCTCGAGCTAGAGAAGAGGACGAGGATGAGAGTGGTGCGATAGAAGCGATAGACACTGCTCCACCGTCCTGGACGATGACCGATAGGCGACGACGCTACTCGGCACGACGCACCCACACGAGCTTCCACAGCATCGTGGCGCTAACGTCGGCGCTGCTGCACGCCTGGATCGACAGCTCGTGGCAGTGCTCCAGCGCCTTCGCGGACATGCAGTTGAGCAGCATCACGGAGCTGTCGCCGACGCTCACCTCGCGCCACTGGTGGCTCGGGAGGTGCGTGACCGCCGTGAACGCCTGCACGGACTCGCCATAGTAGTTCTCGAGCACCTGGCCCGTGGCCACGTTCTTGTACGCGAAGCAGCCACCGCCCATGGGGATGCGGTACCACTGGTGGTGGCGGTGTGCCGCGTCGCGTGTGTACGCCTCGATGCGCTCGCCGGCGTAGTGGTCGAGCACCATCCCGGTCTTGACGTTCTCGAGCGCCACAATATCGTACTTGTCGACTTCGAGCACAGCATGCGGCTGGTGTTCGAGATGCGTTGACGAGCGGAGGTCCAGGAGCTGCCAGTGCTGGCTCATGCGCTCGATCTCGCCGCTGTACGCCTGGATGGACTGCTCGCGGTAGTGGTCGAGCAGCATGCCGGTGGCGCGGTTCCGGAGCGCAGCGTAGCCGGTCGCGCCAACGCTCAGCTCCTCCCACATGCAGTTTTCGGTGGCGCGGCCAGAGTGCGTCTGCAAGCGCTGGCCAGCGTAGTGAGCGAGCTTCTCGCCTGTCCCGATGTTCGTGAGCGTGATGCAGCTGTCGTGGCAGAGCTCGCGGCGCCACCGGTGGTGGCTGTTGCGCGTGTTTGTGTTGAAGGCTTCGATGCGCTTTCCGGCGTAGTGGTCGAGCACCATGCCCGACTGGCGGTTCTTGAGCGCGATAATAGTCGTCATCGCGAGCGCGTTGATGGGAGGGAGAGCTTGAGATGCAGCAGTGAAAGGCAGCGAGCGTGTTCGCAAGTGAGGTGATGGCGCTGGTGCCAAGATATCTTGGTGTGCTCCACACCATATAACCAGAATCCGTCACTCATTCGAAACTGACCAGCACTCAATCGTGTATGTGAAACTACGCGAAAAGCACCTCAAAGTGCCATAAATTGCTAATTCAAGGCAAGCTGCTTCGATAATATACACTTTTGACCTCGTACTCTTGCACCTTGAACGCATGATGCTAGCAGACAGTCTGCCTTCGACCTGATGCACTTTGCTCGTCCGTGTGCACCTCGGTGCTTCCTCTCGCAGGCATCAACAAGGTCTCAACACCTCTCAACACGCCCCACAGATCGAGAGAACCTCGAGGTCTATTTTCATGACGAAAGAAGCTCAAGCGCGAGAAGGTGGACGAGGAGACGAAGGTGGTGGCGCCGAGGACGAGCACGGCAGCAACAGCGCTGATGGAGACTACAGAGGCATCAATGGCTGACCGCTGCAATCACCTCACTGCTGCTCGACGCGACCACAGGATCGGCGGCGGCCTGGCACTCGCTGATCTCGACGACACATGCTGCGGTCGACCACATCGCTGCTCGTATGTGCTGCAGCAGCGGTGGTGTCTCCTCCTCCTGGTCACAACATTGCTCTGCGTCGCGCGCGCTGCGCCAGTACACGCGCTCCAGTTCGCGGCGAGATACCCAAAGTGCACGTCCGTATGCGCGTCCCCGAAGCGCTGCCTGCTCGTGTCCGGTGAGATCGTGTGCCGAGACGGATGCTGGTCGCACCGATGTCCAGACGACCAGGTCTGCATTCGCGAGCAGTGTGCAGTCGTGACCTCAAGCTGCGACGGCTCGGCAGTGCGCTGCGTAGACCCAGCAACGCTGACGTCGCCGCTCGCCGGCGCCAAGGTGCATCCAACAGCGTCAACAGCAACAACGGCAAGACAGTGCACGCCGGCGGACGAGAGCGAGTGCGCGAAGTTCCAGCGGTGTGTCCCTGCGAACCCTGGCTACCGGTGCGCAGACTACTGCGATCCAGCGCGCTGTCCGTCCGGGTCCTCCTGTCAGCTCGAGCCAGCAGCGTGCGCGTCTCCGCCGTGCTTCCCGCTCGCGGTATGCATCGATCCGACAGGCAGACCGACATCACAGTCAAGGTAGCAGCAACTCGTGTGAGAGCTCGAGTGATCGATCATCCCTTGTAAGAGACTCGGTTCGGTTCGGTTCGGTTCGGTTCGGTCCACCCTTCTCTCGTTAGCGTTGACACGCGCAGCAAAGAGGAGAGACCGCTCTGGGAGCCTTACGAGTGAGTGAGCGAGCGAGCACCCGAGTCGACTCGACGGCGACGGGAGAATAGCGCATTCCTCAGGATCGCAGCGACGCCTCACTGCTGCGCACCAAAGCGATCGATTCAGCACCATGCGCGCACGCTTCGCTCTCGCCACCGCCGTCCTGCTTGCCTGCAGCCTCAGAGACGCTGCGAGCGACAGCTTCGCCTCGCTGCGTACTATCGTACGCCCGGACACACCCAATCGACCGCCCGTGCGCTGCGAGACCGAGTGCAACGACGCGTTCTCGCCCGTGTGCGGGACGAACGGCAAGACGTACGCCAACTTCTGCTTCTACGGCGTCGCGGCATGTAAGAACAAGACGCTCGCAGTCGCGTACACTGCCGCGTGCGTGGATCAGCCGGACACGGATACTGAAGCTACGCCCACCCCAACCAAGCCTGCGACGAAGACGCCATCGGCTGGTAACGCGGACAAGCTCGACGCACAGTTCCTCCTCACACCTGACGAAGGTTTCGCGGCGGTGACACAGACCCGCTCCGCGGACAACAAGGACAAGCCGTGCGAGATGTACTGCTTCCGCAACTACGACCCGGTGTGCGGCTCGGACGGCGTCACGTACGGCAACTTGTGCAGGTTCGACGAAGCAAACTGTGAAGCTCACGGACGACTCAAGGTCGTCTCCCAGAGTGAGTGTCCGACGCCGACGCCGACAAAGTCCTTTAGTTCGCGTTAGCGATGTACGTGTGACCGCCGCACGATCTCTGCGTGCAGCACCTTGACTTGGAAGTCGTTGAGAGGGCTTGGAGATCTTACCGTACGAGCTGGGTTTCCCATATTGCTACTGGTGAAGATGACGTACACCACACTTCTGTTCGATGGGCGGCGCTAGCGGACAAGTGTCTGCTCTCCTTCATCTCGTCGGCAACTGGAGGGGCTTCGGTCTCTGCGAGCAGCAGCAGTACGGTGACCTGTTCTACCAGAACTCCTCTCGAGCAGTTGCCCGAGTCGAGGTTGTGCACTTTTTATGTCGGAAGGTCGCGTCTCCTCTTCTCATTCACTCTCATCCGCCGCCCCACGCACGGGCTCGCATCCCTCGCCACGATGAACGTGCTGCTGCTCCTCTCCGCGAACCTGCTGCTCGCAGCTCTCGCGCTGACTTCGTTTGTGGGACTCGCCGACGGACTCCGCGCCGCCGCCTCCGCTGACAGCGAGTGCGAGCAAGAGTGTCCGTGGAGCTACATGCCGGTGTGCGGCTCAAACGCCGTCACGTACGGCAACAAGTGCCTGTTCTCCGTCGCGGAGTGCAAGGCGAAGAAGAGCGGCGGCGAGCTGCACATCGTCGTCGAGAAGAAGTGTCCGACCGACCGCGCGCTGTGCGGCAAAGTCTACTGCGACCGATTCCAGCGCTGCCTCAAGAACAACGACGGCGTGAGCAAGCCGTTCGTCTACTGCGCGGACCTCTGCGACGCGTCCAACTGCGGCCCGAACGAGCTCTGTGTGCGGCACCAAGTGGCGTGCATCGACGCGCCGTGTCCGGAGCTCAAGTCGTGCGTCCGCAAGCACCGAGCGTAGGAAGGTGAGGTAGGAGAGCTCGTGCTTTCCCCCAGCAGCACTCGATGAACACGGAAACGCTCACGCCTTGCTACGAAGTGCACCACGCGTCCTCAGAGCTGTGAGATGGTGAGGAGAAGCGTGAGTTGCCTCGTTATGCGCCGGCAATCGCTTGTTCTCGTCCTCTTCCTCTTCCTCTCACTACTCGCACTCTCTCTTTCAGATAGTTCCTCGCAGCGTCACTCAGCGCGATCAGCCAGCGCGCGTTCATCCTCTGCGTTCACTGGTCGTCGTGGATGCACAATTCCGCGGTCGCCTCACTCAGGGTCGCGTCGCGACACAGCGCACTGCTATACGTGCACTGGTTCGAGTAGATGTGGCCTTCCGCCGAACACACGGGAGAGTCGAACATCGGGCAGTCGAACCCGCACGGATCGACTGCGGGCGGCGCGCCGGACCCACACTCCCCCGAGTACATCGGCTCGAGGGTCGGATGTTCGCACTGAGCCACCGCGAGCCTGCATCGATTGTCGTACGTGGCGCTGTTGGACGCGCACACCGGGTCGAAGACATCTGAGCACGTCATCTCGCACAACGGGTGGCCATTACCGACACCACCGTCTCCACCGGTGCCGTTGCCGCCACCACCGTCTCCATCGGTGCCGTTGCCGCCACCACCGTCTCCATCGGTGTCGTTACCGACACCACCGTCTCCACCGGTGCCGTTGCCGCCATCACCATTGTTATCGCCTCCATCATCTCCACCATTGTCGTCATTGCTGTCGTCGTCACCGCTGCTGGAGCTGGCGCTCGAGTCTCCCTCTCCTTCCCACACTGCACTCTCTTCAAGCTCGATGTCAGCGGTGCCACCGAGGAAGTCTTCGTCATCGATAGTCACAGGCGCCGAAGTCGTCGGGGCTGGCGTAACCGGGACGAAGTTCGCTGCCGGCGGCGTACTGTCGTCGATCACCACGTTGGGTGGAAGCTGATACCCCGAGTCGTCGCTGCTGTCGTCGGCGCTGTCACTGTCGCCAGAGGAAGAGGACGAAGACGAGGAGCTTGATTCGCCCGAGTCGGTGCCCGGTGGCCATGGCCACGGCTCGTTGATGTCCGCCGTGCCTCCGATGGGTTCTTCAGCGGACTGACTGTCGCATGAGAGATCGAGATCTCCGTTCGGCAGGCGGAGCGGCTCCAGGTCGACTTCACCGGGATATTCGCACGCGTCTCGCTGGAGATTGCAGAGGTTCGTGTACAGCTTGTTGCTGGTGCTACAAACGGGGTTGTAGTCTTCCGTACAAGCTATCACGCACTCGGGCTGCACAGATTGGACGGGTTGCTCGAATTGCTCTTGCGCTGTCAACGGCACCAAGAGCAGAAGCGCGAGCACGCTGGCGACCACGACGCGTGAAATTCGCGGGATCTTCATCGCGTCTCCGGAGAGCTGGGACTGGCGCAGAGTAGCGAGCGAGCGGCGGTCTCTTGCTGGCAATGGAGGAGAAGCGCGAATGGCGCTTGCCGGCAATGCCGACGGCGACGGTCCAAGCAGCCACGATCCGAGTTGCCAAGGCGACGCTGAAAACGGACGGCCCACCGCGCGGATAACAGCTTTGTTGGCACGTCCATCACACCCGGAGCTTGCATGCCGCCATCTTGAGCTCCGCCGGACAGACGATCCGACTTAGTTCGCGTCACAATAGCAGCGCAAGCGAGAACGAAGCTAGCAGCGAGGTTCCTGGAGTTGCGCCGCCGAGCACGACGAGGACGGGAAGCTTGTGTGCTGGAAGTGACGTGAATCGCTGATGCCAACATGGCTGCTTTTGTAGAATTGCAAATGGATACATGTAGTGGTCCACACGAAGCGTATCTTTCGCGACCTTTCGCGAGAGTCTGATAGACCTCCAGCGAGACCTCCAGCGCAGTAGCAGGTAAAGCAGCAGCAGCACAAGTCATGCGTCCTGCTCTGCTGTTGCTGCGCGCCATCACAGCGACGCTCGTCGCCCATGCGCTGAGCTCCTCCTCCTCGCAAGCCCCTCGCGCTGGCGTGAGCGTCGTATCAGCAGCAGCCGCGAACGCGCCATGTCCGGGGTCGCCCAACCAGTGCTCCTTGCACGGCACGTGTGTGCTCAACCGCCTCGGCGAGCGTGTGTGCAACTGTCAGTGGGGATACGACGGAGCCGACTGCAGCAAGAGTGCGTAGTCCGAGCTAAGGAGACAGCCTGGCGCTCTGGATACGTTGTTGGCTCACTGCTGTCGGGCGGCTGCTGATTCTGCAGAGATGTGTCCGTACGGGTTCGACCCGGACGAGACGAGGAAGCGCGAAAAGCAGATGAGCTTGGCGATCACCGCGAGCAACGGCGCGGCGATGACGGGCAAGTTCATACTCACGTTCCACTCGCACTCGGTCGAGTTCGAGGCGCCGCTCGAAGGCGTCACGAGCGGCGCGTGCACTCACATCTTCCGGCGCTTCCAGAACTTCGGCGAAGTGGTACGAGCATCGTCTGTACTGGTACATCATACCGCCAAGCCTCCTCGCATTCGCTGACCTGTGCGTGCGCTCTCCAGAGCTGCACGCGGGTGGAGTACGACGAGCCGTCACGCGCGGTCTACGAGATCACGCTGCACTCGTTCCCGCTCCACCCCGTCATGAACAACCTGTACCGTCACAACGGGAACCCGCCCGCGAGCGACTTCTGGTGCGACTCGACGAGCGTCAAGCTCGCGCGTGCAGGCGGTGAGGTCTCGTGTGTGTTCCGGAGCAAAACGGACGCGGATGTGAAGGAGTACGCTGTGTGCAGCGGCCGCGGCGTCTGCAACGAGCGCATCGGAGTGTGCACCTGCCACGACGGCTACTACGGCGAGAGCTGCGGAAGCAGCAAGGACGAAGAGGACATCCTCGTCGCGCCGTCCACAGGTCCGTTCTTCAAGGGCAACGTGCTCCGTGTCAGCGCAAAGCGCGGCAAGTCCGCCGAGTTCAACCTCATCAAGGCGGACGTCGACAGCCGCACGGTGTTCAGCGTGAATGGAGTCGGCGACGCGGTGCTGCACTCCGGCTCGCTGATCGTCAAGGAGGGCGACCTCGTGGTCCAGAACGGTCAAGCGCAGATCCGCAACGGCGGCAGTCTCTCCATGATCCACGCAGACATCCACACGAAGAACGCGCAGATCCGCATGCAGCAGACCGCGGGCGACGGCGCCACGAAACACGACGCGATGCTGTTACTGGAGATGCACGTCGAGAGTGTGGGCACGGACTTCGTGCGGGTGTTTGGACCACGCGGCCCTGTCTTCCGCGTGAGCGGGTCAGGCACGACCGTCATCGACGACGGTGGACTCGAGGTGCAGCGAGGAGGCTTGAAGGTGCAGCGCGGCGGCATCCAGGTGCTCTCGGACGGCATCGCGGTGCGCAACGGCGCGTTGCTGATCCAGAACGGTGCGCTCAACGTGCAGTCGGGCTCGCTCCGCGTGAGCGACGGTCAGGCGAAGTTCGCGTCGTCGTCCGCGAAGATGCCGGCTCTCGACGTCGCGCGGCAGCCGAAGGCACATGACACGCCCGGGGTCGGCACGTCCGGGGTGCTCGAGCTGCACTCGGATGTCGCGAACGACGTCTTGATCCTCGCCAAAGGTCGACACGACGTCCGCGTCTTCCAGGTGAAGGCCACGGGCGAGGCGGTGATCCACGCCGGCGGACTCCAGGTCGAGGCGGGCGGTGTCCGGATCAAGTCGGGCGGCCAGACAATCACCTCCGGGGGACTCCACATCGAGTCCGGCGGCGCGCACATCGCCGGCGAGCTCACGACGACAGGCGGGCTGGTCGTCCAGGACGGCGGCTTTAGCGTGCGCAACAACGCTGCGAACGAAGCCTCGCTGCGCGTCCTCTCGACGAACGCAAACTTCGGCGGCGCGCTGCTCGAGTTCGACCTCTCGAGCCAGCAGCAGCACGTACACCCGTTCCGGCTGCTCGAGGCGCTCAGCGCTCGCGAGGAGCACATCCTCTCGATCGACAGCGCCGGCAACGTGGCCACTCGCGGAGATGTCGTAACAACCACGGACGGGAAGATCGTCGCGAGTGGCGCGCTCGTGGCGAAGGCGCAGATCGTCCTCTCGCACGCGAAGATCGCCGCGGGGGCTGCGATCCGGATCCCGAGCTCGCACAGCTACGTCAAGATCACGGACGACGGTGAGGCGGACGCGAACGTCGTCGTGGTTGACGTGGACGCCGCGTACGTCGGCCAGCTGCTCGTGATCCAGAACGAGGACGCGCAGAGCCTCGTCGGCGCCGTGAGTGTCAAGCCCGGCGCGGCGGCAATCTTCTTGTTCGATGGCGCGAGCTGGCGCGCGCTGACGGCGTCGTCGTTCGACACGGCGGTGATGACCGGCGTGACGAGCTTCGAGGCCGCGAATGACCTCAACGTCGGGGACGTGAAGCTCACGGCCAAGAGCGTGCAGGTCGCGGGCCAGAAGGCGGGCTTCGTAGCGTTCTACGGCAAGGGTGGCGAGCTCTCGCAGCACGACGCGCTGGCGTTCGACGCCGCCACGGGCACGCTCACCACGCACAAGCTGCGCGCCGACGTGGTTCAGGGCTCGATCGACATGTCCGAGAGCGAGCTACGGCACGTCGAGATCGTGGGCGGCCACATCAGCAACGTGAACCTCACGGGCGTCGAGCGCATAGAGGTGGACGGCGAGCTCTTCGTGGAGCTCGACGCGTTCTTCGGCTCGGGCATCACGGTGGACGGCCAGGTCATGGGCTCCGGCGCCTACGTGGACGCCTCCGACGCGCGCTTCAAGACCGCGGTCGAGCCGATCCGCGACGCGCTCGAGCACCTCAGCGCGCTCCAGGGCGTCGAGTACACCTACCGCGCGGCCGCGTTCCCAACCAAGCGCTTCTCGACCGCGCGGGAGCTCGGCTTCGTCGCGCAGCAGGTGGAGCAGGTGCTCCCGCAGGTCGTCTCCCAGGACACGCGCGGCTTCAAGTACGTGGCGTACGCGCGGCTCGTGCCCGTCGTGGTCGAGGCAGTGAAGCAGCTGCGGGGCGAGCTCCAGGCGAGCGTCGACGCGCTGCGCACCGAAGTCGCGCAGCTGCAGCAGGCTGTTGAGGGCCAACGGCAGGTCATCGACGCGCTCATCCGGCAGCTCCAGCAGCAGACGCAGTAGACCGACCGACCGACCGGCCGACACGCGGTGTTATACATGCGACTGCCCTCCTCCTGCTCCGGCGGACGTCGTCTCGCCTACTGCTGCGGCTGCGGCTGCGGAGGCGGCATCGGGTCGTTGAGGATGTGGCGCTCGGATCGGATGTAGAGCATCACGCCGAGCGCGATCACGAGCAGCACGATGAGCAGGTCGTCGGACTCGAGCGCCTGGGCCACCGCCTCGCGCCAGTTCCCGAGCGCCGACTCTGTCGAGCTGCCTGGCACCGACGCCGACGCCGCGCCGCCGGCCGTCGAGTCCGCGCCAGTCACGATGCTCGGCCACCACTTGCGCAGGAGCGACTCCACGTAGCTCTTGGCGTCCTCCGCGTCGGAAGGCTCCGGCTCGATCGGCTCGACCGGAGCTGGCGGCGCGGGCGGCGGCGCCTCGATGGTGCCCACGAAGATGTCCCACGCGCGTTTCCAGCTCGCGTAGAATGTGTGCACCTTGAGCTTCCAGAGCGCGAGCGTCACGGGCACGTGCGCGTCGCTGTGTGCGTCGCGCGCCTTGTCGAAGAAGCGCTTCGCCAGGTAGAAGTCCTGGTCCACGCCGACGCCGTGCTCGTACATGAAGCCGAGGTTGAACATCGCCTGCGCGTTCGCGCGCTTGCTCGCGAGCGAATAGTGCGCGCTCGCGCGCGCGTAGTCGATGGCGTGGCCGCCCCTGCCGTAGTAGTAGAAGTCACCGATCTTGAGGTTCGCGTCCACGTTGCCCTGCAGCGCCGCGAGCTTGTAGAGCGCCATGGCCACGGCGGCGGTCTCCGGCTGCTCCGGCGCCGGCGCGAGCGAGAACGGCGCGAGGTAGCCCGAGTCAAGCAGGTACGCGGCGTTGTGCTGCGCGAGCTCGTAGCCCTGCTGCGCCATGACCGCGTACTTGAGGAACGCCGCCTCGTAGTCCTGGTTCTTGAAGTCCGCGAACGCGCGCGTGAGCATGCGGTCCCACGGCCCGCGCTCCGCCACGAGCTTGAACGCGTCGACGGCGTTCTTGCACGACCGCGTCGTGCCGATGCCGTGCAGGCTCATGTGGCCGAGCTTGTGGCTCGAGACCGTGTGGCCCTGGTGCGCCGCGACCTGGAAGTACCCGTGCGCGACCTCGTACTCGGGCTCGCGGCTCGCGCCGCGGCCCTGCATGTGGAGCACGCCGAGGTTGTAGAACGCCTCCATGTTGCCCTGCTTGGCGGCGCTCTGGAAGAGCGCGGTGGCCTGGCGCACGTCGCGCGCCGTGCCGCGGCCGTGCAGGTGCATGAATGCGAGCTCGTTCGTGGCCTGCGTGTTGCCCTCGCTCGAGGCCTCCTGGAGGAACTTGAACGCCGTCGCGTTGCTCGCCGGCACGCCGATGCCGTGGTGGTAGATGTGGCCGAGGTGGTACGCGCCGCCGCTGGCGCCGAGCTCGTAGGCGCGCTGGAAGAGCGCGGCAGCGCGCGGCAAGTCCTGCGCGAGCCCGCGCGCGCCGTAGTAGTAGAGCGTCGCGAGGTTCATCGTGGCCTCCGGGTCACCCTTGTCGGCCGAGAACTGGTAGTAGTCGACTATCGCGGCGTCGCTCGGCGTGTTCTTCTTGTGCTGCGCCTCCGCGACGGTCTTGAGCCGCCGGTGCGGTAGGTCGTACACCGCCGGCTGGCTCGCGTTCGCCTCGCGCAGCTGCACGGCGCGGTTCGCCGCCACCTCGTAGTACCGCACGGCGCTCTCGCAGCTCGCCGGCGCGCCGACGCCAAGCAGGTGCCGCGCGCCGAGCGCGAGCGCGGCCGCCGTCGACTCGCCGAGTGCCGCGAAGTAGTAGCTCAGCAGTGCCGCCGGCTCGTCGCGCGCCACGCCCCAGAGCCCGTAGCTCTGCGCGACGCCCACGTGGAACTGCGCGTGCGCGTCGCCTGCGTCCGCCGCGCGCGCGAAGAGCCGGAGCGCCAGCGACCCGTTCACGCGCCAGGTGCCGAGCGCCGCATCTCCGTAGAAGAACGCGTCGCCCAGCCGCACGAGCGCGTCGCGCACAGCCGCCGTCTCGTCCTCGCCTGCCGCGAGCGCCTGCCGCGCCAGCGCCTGCACGCCCGCGGCGCCGCTCCACTCGTCGCTGTCCGCGAGCCACCGGAGGTCAGCCTCCGCGGCCGCAGTGGTTAGAGAAGAAGAGGTCGTGCTGGTGGCGTAGCTGCCGGTGGTGGCGAGCAGCGCTGCTGCTGCTAAGAGCACCGCGCGACCGCCGCACGTCCAGCGCCGCATGACGTCTTCCCGTTCGTCTTGCCTTGGGAGGTTATGAGAACGTACTTTAGCGAACTTTAGCCACGTCATCTTTCAGTTTCAAGAATGTAGAGAAACGTGGACCACATTTCATAAAATATAGAGATTCGAGTCGTGAGAGCGCTTGTGCTCTCGTCGCCGACGACAAGGACGACTTGGTCGCGCTTGCTTGACGACAGGAAGCTGCGTGGGGTGTGGGGGTGGGCACAAAGCCGTCCGGGAGACGCCGGATGCAACGCCACGATGTATCCTTCGTGCAGCCGCCGAGAGAGAGCGAGAGCTCTAGGAGATGCTCGCGGTATTCCTCCGCGACG
>JAASFS010000572.1:0-15435 GCA_023333865.1 Globisporangium perplexum | reverse complement strand
GCCCCCCCCCCCCCATCGTCACCGCCGCGCGTGCTCAGCCAGCGCGAGCGGGAGCGCCTGGTCGATCGCGTCCATGGCGTCGGGCGGGAGAATGCTGGAGTAGAGCTTGTTCGGCGAGTACGACGGCGCGAGCGCCGCGAACGGGTGCAGCAGCGAGTAGAAGATCTCGTGGCTCTCGTCGTCCTCGAACGCCGCGTCCGCGTCGCTCTCGTCCGGGGAGGGGGACGTCTCGGCGGTCGGGATCACTGCAAGCCCCTTCTGCAGCAGGTACCGAAGCGCGATCTGCACGGGCGTCTGTAGTGCCCGAGTGTCCGCCATCGTGCGCGAGCGCGTCCGGCTCGGCTCGGTGTCCGCTTCGTCGACGACCGCGACCTGGAAGCTCTGCGCGCGGTGCGCGTGCGCGATCGAGTGCACGAGGTGCCTCCAGGGATTGCGTGACGCGAGCGGCAGCGCGTCCAGGCCGCGAACCGGGAAGCGCATCAGCACGTCGATGCCCCGGCCGTGCGCGAACGCGACCACGTTCGCGAGCGACGAGCAGGCGTGCGACTCTGGCGCTGTTGCATCGCCTGTAGCTGCTGGCTCGAAGGTGACGCCGACCAACGTCGCGACCGGCGGGTTCTGCGGGTGCGCCGTGAGGATGAACTCGATCTGCTGGATGCTGAAGCCGCTCACGCCCAGATGCGTGACGAGTCCGCGCTGCTGCAGCTCCAGCGCCGCTGCCCAGAGCTGTAGCACCGCGCGCTTCGTTTCGTGCGCGCCGGCGCCGCCGTCCGGGAGCGCAAGCGACTGCGCGCGCAGCAGCAGCAGGTCGAGCTTCTCGAGCTGCAGGCTCTCGAGCAGGTGCTGTGCGCGCTCGAGCAGGTGCTCTGCAGTCCACTGCAGCGCGGTGCCGGTCTCAGCCGCGACGGCGAAGTGCGCGCGCGACAGCAGCGGGTTGCGAGCGCAGGCGTCCTGCAGCGCGGCTCGCAGCGCGCGGCATGCGCCGAGGTCGTCTGGTACCAGCAGCGCCACAGCCGCGCAGACGCCCGAGCTCAGCGCGCGCGTCAGCTGGCGCGCTGCCGCGTCCGAGCCGCTCGCGACCGGGAAGAGCACGCGCTGCTGCGCGCCGAGCACGCTCGCGCCGCCGCGGCTCTCGAGGCTCCACATCGTTTCGAGGACAGGAGTACTGTAAACCTCCATTTTCATCACTATCACGAGAGCTATCTGCTAGTGAAGAAAAAGAGGGATAGCGGGTGGCTCTCACACTCGAGAGACCAAAGACGACAAGCTCGCAGCAGCAGCAGGAGGAGCAATGATGCAGTCGGTCGTGCGTGTCGCCGCCAAGCGCGCGGCGCTCTCCTCTCGCGCGTTCGCCCGCGCGCAGTCGAGCGCCGCGGGTGCTGCGGGTGCCGCCGGCGCCGGGAAGAAGCCGGCGGGCGCCAAGAAGGAGAAGGAGAGCAGCAGCAGCAGCGACAGCAGCAGCAGCGAACTCTACGACCCGTACAAGCTGTACCAGGAGGCGAGCGGCAGCCGCGGGTACCGCGAGTTCAACCCGGACCTGTACCAAGGCGCGAGCATGGACTTCACGTGGGAGGAACCGGAGCAGATGATGGCGGACAAGTCGTGGCCGGCGACGACGGGCTCGGACCTCTTCGCGGACCTTCTGAACGTCTCGGGCGAGGCGCCGACGGGCGAGAAGCTCGAGCGCATCCTCGCCGAGGCGTTCGCGCGCATGGGCCACAAGGGCATCAACGCGGTTGAGCTGCCGGAGCTGAGCGTGCAGATCGACGCGAGCCACCCGGACCGCGACGCGCTCGAGATCATGAAGCTCTCGCTGCTCAACAACGGCCGCCTCACGATGGACGACAAGGACGAGATCCTCAAGTCCATCGTCGACGAGCTCGACCACGTGCGCAAGGACAAGACGCAGCTCTTCAAGGGGCTCGAGTAAGTAGACGAGAGAGGAGGCGGTGAGGAGCCATCAACGGCCGTGTACACGCAATGCAACGTGTCTGCAGGCGCGCGCGACGCCCGCGACCTCCCGAGACGCCTGCGCTTAGAGCGTGAGCACCCGCTCGCGCAGCAGCTGCCGCAGCGACCAGCCGGTGGCTCTGCCGTGGGCGTCGTCCGCGTGGCGCCAGCTCCAGAACGTCCAGCCACTGTGCGCGTCCGCGAACGCGCGGAGCTGCGCGGCCGCGAGCTGCGCGAGCCCCGCGCGGTCCTCCACCGGGAACGCAGACGGCGGCGCCGCGAGACTCCACTCGCTGATCAGCAGCCAGTTGCCGCACCACGCACGCACTTGCTCGCCGAAGCGCTCGACGGCGCGCAGGAGCTGCTGCCGATTCTGCCCCTCGTAGCCCCAGAGGAAGTACGGGTGCCACTCATGCCACACGTTGACGAAGTCCGGGAAGCGCATGAAGCGCTCCATGCACGGCGGGCTCTGCTCCGTGAGGAACGGCGCGACCACGAGCACGCAGTCGTCGCCCGTGGCGCGGATCGCCGCGTACGCGCGCAGGTAGTAGCTCTCGAGCACACCGCGGTCGACCGGGCTCTCCGGCTCGTTCAGTAGCCCGAGTCCGAGGAACGCCGGGCTCTCGCGATACCGCGCCGCGAGGAAGCTGGCGAACTGGACAGTGTTGTCCACGTTCTCCGGGCACTGACTCCAGTACGTGACGCCGCTCGTCGGCGCCGCGCTGTGGTCGCGTCCGTTCTGCGAGCCCTTGGCGCCGTGGATGTCGACGAGCACCGCGAGGTCGTGCTTGGCGCACCAGTCGTTCACGAGCACGTCGAGGAACCGGAGCGCGTTCGGCGCGAAGACCTCCCACTCGCGCTTGCGCGCCGCGTCATCGGTCGGGTCCGAGCCCATGAGCCAGAAGCCCACGGGCACGCGCACCGTGTTGAGTCCAAAGCTCTTAATCTCAGCGATGTCGCGCTCCTGGATCCACGTCGCGCGGTGCTGCTCGAAGCGCGCGTCGCCCTGCTCGTGCCCGAGGAACTGCATGGTCGCGAACTCGCCCTGGCAGCTCACGTCGCCCGGCACGTTCTCCCACACGACCGCGTCCCACGTCATCCAGGACTCGGCGACGAGCCAGCCGCCGAGGTTCACGCCGCGGCACGGGAGATCGCCGCGGCGGAGGCGTTGCTGAAGCGAGTCGGCGCTCTTCGCAGTCGCCATGGTCGGGGAGTGATCGATCGAGCAGTGGCATCGTGTTGCACTCGTTAGGTCGTTCGCCACAAGCCACCAACTGGAGGAACTCAGAGCCCGAACCGCGTGAGATCCTCAACTGCCTGCAGCCCTGCGCTCCGTCCATCATATCGCCCACTACCTCCGTTAGCCTTGCTGCTCGCCACCGTTGCGAATGGGTTCCGCTCAAGAGAGCGAGACGCACCGGAGAGGTAGGCGGCCTGCAGTGCGCCTTGGTACTTGTAGATCGTCGCCTCGCCCGCGAAGAGCAGCTTCGAGCCCACTGGCTGGCGCAGCGTCTCCGGGTCGCTCTCGGAGCTGTCAACGGTGAGGCAGCTGTACGCGCCGCGAGCCCACGGATCCTGGTCCCATCTGCAAGACATCGTGAGCGCACACAGAGACTCGCATTCGCGCCAGTACACAGCGCCACTCGCTCGCTCGCCCACCGCGTGATGAAGTGCGCGACTGGCTTGGGGATGTCGGCGCCGTACGTGCCCTGGAGCTGCTTGTAGAACGCGGCAACGACGTCTTCATCCGAGCACCGCGCAGACGCACTCGCCGCCGTGGCGCCGATCAGCACGCCTTCGAGCACCGGCACCTGCTTGGCGGCGTAGTAGTTGAACATGAGTGGGAAGAAGAGCGCGTCTTCGTCGACCGCGTCGACATGACGGAGCTGCCCGAAGAACTGGGCGTCGCGCTGCCAGAACACGTCCGGGAATTGCACCAGCACCTTCATGTACTGGCCCATGGACGACCTGGCGATCGCGACCTGCTTCTCATGCGGCAACGCCGGGGCGAACATGAGCTCGCCAGACTTGAGCAGTCCGAGCGCGGCCGTGACGATGACATGGTCCGCGCACACCACGCGGCCGTCGGCGCTCTCGAGGCGCACGCCGTCCGTGTCGTTGCCGTACGCGATGGACCTGACGCTCCAGTCGGTCCGGATCGACTCTCGGATCGGCTCGGCGAGCCCGTCCACGAGCCGCTCCATGCCTCCCGGCACGATGCAGTGCGGACCCGGGTCGTCTCTGCGGCAGGCGGGAAGCACCACGCACGGCAGTCAGCACGTCGCCCCAAGCACCGCGCACGCCGCTGCTACCACGCGAACGCACCCGATGAGGTCGGTCTCGAGGAAGTCGTCGAGCTGGAGCGTGTCCGCCGTCGCTCCCATCCAGATCTCGACCAGACGCACGCACAGCTCCACGCACGCGCGGCCGTCCGCGCTGCTGCACACCATCGCGCGCAGCTCGTCGTCGTCGTCGTCGTCGTCGTCGTCGCCCTCGGTCCGCTCGCCGACGAGCGCGTCCACGAGCTGCGCGAGCGACTTGCTCTCTTCGTCCGTCTCCTGCTCGCCGTGCGCAGCCGTCGCGAGCGCCTGTAGCCGCGCGAGCAGCAGCTCGAATATGCGCCACGTGCGCTGCACCTGCGCGTCCGCGAGCTGCTGCGTGCCGTCGAAGAGAACGAAGCCGGGACACGCCTCCGGGTGCAGCCACGGGTTGCGCGCGCTCACCTCCTTGAGCGGCACGCCGAGCGACTCGGCCAGCTGCGCGATGGCACTGCCGCGGGTGCCGTGCACCCACGCGGCACCAATCTCCACGTTCACTGGCAGCGCGGCGCTGAACGCGCGCGTGTGGATGCGGCCACCGACGCGTGACTGCGCTTCTAGCACGACGACGTCGCGCGTCGACAGCCCGCGCTGCGTCACGAGCGCGTGCGCGGCCGTGAGCCCCGCGAGACCGGCGCCGACCACCGCCACGCGCACATTGCTGCTAGTACTGGCGGCGGTGGACGTGGCCGGCGGCGCTGGACTTGCGCTTGTCATCGAGCCGGCGAATGAAGGAATGGTGCGCCATGCGCACACACACGCACGATCAGTGACGCTCTGATCAAATTCTAGCACCATTTCTGAAAGTACTTCTAGAAGTATTATTCTGAAAGTGTTTCTAGAAGCATTTCTGAGAACATCGTCATGCCGAACGAGCAGGTCGGACGCCGGCGCCGTCGCGCGGCGTTCGCCGTGCTGCAGGACAAGTTCGCGCACGCGCGGCGGCTCGCGTGCAGCCCGGCGATGGACCTCGTGGCGCTGCTCACCGTCGACGGCCAGCTGCTCGTACACGTACGTTCGCTGCGCACTGGCGACCACACACGCACGAGCAGCTCTTTTGAGGAAAAGTATCTTGTCGCGCTGACAGCTCTCCTATGCCCTGCTCCCGCAGCGCGCCGTGTCCTGGCAGCGACTGCTGCACGTGAAGCCGTCGGACGTGGTCTTCGAGGCAGAGTCACTCGCCTGGAGCCCCGATGGCCGTGTGCTCGCGCTCGGCTGCGCGGACGGGGAGGTCGTGCGCTACGACGTGGAGACCGGCGCGCCGTGGCCCGAGCTGCGCGCGTTGCGGGCGCTGCACGCGCCGCGCCACAGCCACAAAGTCACGGCGATGCACTGGACGCGCATCGGCCACGACGGGGAAGCGTCCCAGTCGTACTTCGGCGACCGCGCGAGTCGTCTGCTCGACGCGCCGAGCGCGGTGCCAAGCGCCGCCACTGCTCACGCCACCACTTCGAGCGCGCAGCAGAGCGTGCTGGTGACTGCGGACGCGGGCGGAAAAGTCGTTCTTTGGTGGGGCGGCAGCGTCTGCGTGGCGAAGATCGACGTTGGGAAGCTTGTCGCGCAGTTCACAGGCGGCAGCCTGGTGGCGCTGGGGGTGGCGGTGGACGGCGTCCAGCTCGCCCCCGACCTCTCTCGCCTCTTCGTGATGCTCGTCGCGAGCTCAGATGCAGACTCACAAACGGCGAGTGACGAAGCAGCCGCGACGACTGCGACCGCGGCGCAGCACCAGCTCGTCGCGCTCGATCTCAGGGCGATCCGCGCCGCTCAGGACGAGATCGGCATCGTGGTGCGCACGGTGGACGAATGCCACATCGCGCTCAACCAGCTCGTGCTCTCGATGCGACAGATGGCGGTCGAGTGGAAGACATCGACGCGGATCTTCGAGCTCAAGATGGGGCTCATCGGCTCGCTGTACGAGAAGTATGCGTGCGAAGACCCGCCGCAAGTGGACATGCTCTCGGTCGTGGCGAGCGGGATCACGTCGCCAGCGCTGGCGCAGTACTTCGCGCAGGACATTCAGGAGATGGTGCGTGCGTTCGTGCGAGAGATAGAGAGGCGGGTGGACGCTCACACTCACACACTCTGTTCTCTGCTACTGGTGCCAGAGCGTCGATCGGATGCAGAAGCTGCTTCTCAGTGGCTGCCAGACGCTCACGACACTCGCGGAGCAGAGCATGAAGGCTGATCTCGTCAGGCTGCTCTTCCACCTGTCGGAGCTGCGCGGCCGAGCCAAGTGGAAGCGCACTGCGTTCGAGGAGACGCTCGGGATCGCAGTCGCGCAGCTGGACGAGCTGGTTGCGATCGCGCAGGAGCTGCTCATCGGGATGGAGATCTTCGCCCAGGCAGTCCAGGAGACGCAACAGGACTTCCTGCTCTTCTTCCACTGGCTCCTCGAGCGCATCCGGATTCACACGAACGCGCCGACTGCGGGTCCCGGAGGTTCGGCTCCAGACGCGCAAGGCGGCGCGACGAAGTCGCTGCTAAACCAGCGCAGACTCTGCGGCTTTCTCCAGCGCGCAGCCCTTGAGGCGCAGCGGTTCCGAGAAGAGCAGCCACCGCACAGCAAGTACCGTGTGGAGACGACGTTCGGCAACCTCGTGTCGAAGCAGCTCGTGAAACCCAAGGCGAGCACCGTCAGTCAGGTCGACACTGAGAACGCGCCGGTCTCCATCGCGCTCGTACTCGAAGACTTGGAGAGCAAGTGGTTCGCGATAACTCAGCAGGTCACGGAGAGTGTCTCGAACAGCGTGGCGATCGACCCAAGCGGGTGCTTCGCCATCGGTGACGACGTGGAAGAGTACTCATTCCACTGCCGCCACGAGAGCGAAGCTGGTGATGAGCACGACGACTCTGCGAGCCATGGGGTCGACACTCTCGGAGGCAAGGACACAGTCAGCGAGGACGAGGACGAAGAAGACGAGGAAGAGGAAGACGACGACGAGCTGGAAGCAGTCGACTGGGACTCGCTCGCGAGCTTCGCAGCGGCGAAGACGAAGAACGAGTCGACGCGCTCAGTGATGATGCTTGGCGTTCGGCTTCGATCCTCCCACCTGCTGCTCCTTCGAGCGACTTGGAGCTTGGACGCACGCGATGAGCTGGGGGCGAGGCTTGCGTGGGACGCCCTGAAGCTATCTCCCAACGCGGCGACAACGAAGCCGAGCGGAACGGATGCTGAGCTCCAAGGCTTCGACTTCTACGGCGACAGGACGTCAGGGAGAGAGGAACAGCTCGCGTTCCTTATCATGGAGCCTCCTCTCGCGGGCGACAGTTCGCTTCAGCGCCACGGTTCGTCCGCCAAATCGGCACTGCGCGGAGAGGATGGCTGGTGTAGTGTGCTGGTGTGTTAACAGAGCTCTTCGCTGGGTGTCTTGTCCGCAGCTTGTCTATACATCCAGCAGTATGACAACCTTGCGTTCGCTCCGCTGACGCTCGATGCGAGCGCTCGAGAGGCGTCAGTCGTGTCGGAGGTATGTGCTCTCTCTGTGCGTATCCGGCGTTGATCCGAGCGGGAGTTCACTTTGTCGCTGCCGCTACCCAACTTGTGTGGCAGCTGCACGGACTGGCCACACTCCCGCTTCCTCCGAGCGAAGTGTACCGCGCACGGCAGCTGGCAGCGGCGTCGTCGAATGTGAGCGTCTCGATTCCGCGCGTGATCGCGAACGCGAAGCGCGGGATCGTGTGCGTGTCGGTGCTTGCGAACCGACTGACGATTCTGGACGCTGAGGAGGACGAAGACGATGACGAGGCTGACGACAGCGGTGACGACGGAGAGGACAGCGACGACGCAGAGCCACGCGGTGATGTTGAGCTCCTGCCCCACAAGGGACACGAGTGTGATTCGATCGAGGTCGACTTGTAGACGCGAGCTTCCAATCGCACGCCGAGATCGCTCTCTCACAGAGGCTGTGCGTTCCTGTTGGTGTCGACGTGTGGCGCGCGGTATCCTTCGACGAGCAGCAGTCTCTTCACGATCGCGTCGATCTCAGCGGGGTTGGAAGGGAACCGCTTCAGTGGAGGCGGGCCGAACGTCCGTGCTCTCGCGCTTGCGCTGACACTGCTCAACGGGATGCCAATGGTCGAACCACGTCTGGGGCGAGCCGCGGCAGCAGCAACCGCGGTCTTGTCCTTGGACTGGATCCTGGACGTGGAGCTGTGGCGCAGGATCCGGGGACTCGGTTCTCTATTGCTGAACAAGCTCTCTCGCCTCAAGTCGGGGTGCTCAGCTTGCACGAGGTGTTCGTGTTCGTGGTCGTGGTCGTGGTCGGGGAGGGAAGCAAGACTGTCGATCGCGTCCTCAGACGGGCCGCACGACGATCTCCCACTTCGATCATGTGCAGCTTGCTCTTCCGAAGCATGAGCATCTTCGCCGTCGTTGTCAACCCGATCTTCGTCACTGTGCTCGCGAATGGACTGCTGCGGCATGCATCGCGCACCCACGCCACTGCTGACGAACGACGATCTCCGAGGTCGAGGCTGCTCTACCTCGAACCTGTCCGCTTCGCTCTCGTTCAGATCGAGCGTTGGTCCGTCGAAGCGCACGAACGCCGACCTCTCCTCGAACGAGGACTCCACAATGTCCGACAAGTTCGCATCCTGGAACTGGGTCTGGTCCTTGCTCCGCAGGAAGTTCTCCCGCTCCTCGCCGGATATGCCGATTGTGTCGTTGTTCTGCCAGTGATGCACGATCGTCTGCTGCTTGTTGATCGAGTGCATGATCATCACCTTCATCTCGTCCATCACGTGCGGATAGTTGGTGCGGAAGTCCTCGAGGAACTCGCACGGGAGCAAGTACGACCCCGTCGGCTTGACCGCGAACACGTTGTACTGCGCGAGCGAGTGCGTGAGCACCTCCTTGTACCCGAAGAACTCGCCTTCGTACAGCATCGCGATGTTCCCGTCCGGATGCTGGGCTGACGCGCTATCGTTGTCAGGCGTAGCTGCTTGATCTGGTTCGAGGTCGCTCGTTACGCCCGCCAGCTGTGGCGCCTTCACGACCACGACCCCACTCGTGAGGAAGAAGATGCCGCTGACCGGGTTCCCGTGGTAGATGAGCAGGTCGCCCGCGAGGAAGTACTGCGGCACGAGTCGCGGCAGGATGAGCGTCAAGAACCACTTGGGCTTCTTGTCGAAGAAACGAATCTTGGACAGGATGTTGTTGTTCAGGTATAGGATCAGCTCGCTGCGCAGACCGTAGCAGAGCGCGTCGAAGAGCCCGGACTCGTCGAACAGCGTCTTCTCCGTGTTGAGGAACCGCAGGTGCTCTTGGCACGCCATCGTGAACTCGTTCGAGACGCCGCGCTCTTTGATGTACGCGTTCACCTTCTGGATCATCTCGTGCTCGCGGTTCAGCAAGCTCTTGGAGTTGCTCACGACCTCGATGACCGTGCCGACAACGTACGCGAAGAGAGTCGTGCCGCCGATCATCACGAGCGTTGAGTACGCCTGCTCGTAGCTGTTCACCGCGAAGATGTCGCCAAAGCCGACCGTCGTCATCGTCGTCGCGGCCCAGTACACGGACGCGATGTACTTGGAGATGATCGAGTTCGGGTTGTCGAAGTGGACCCGCCCCCACCACGCATCCTCCTTCGTGTGTTGCGCCGACATGTAGTACCAGAAACACCCGACGTAGTGGGCGATCGTCATGACCGGCGCGAGCAGTTTGAGGAGCCGGAGCGTGTCCATGCTGATGTCGAGCTCGGACGTCCACTGCACGTTCATCTTGTAGAGCTTCGACAGCCGGATGAGCCTCAAGAGCTTCACGAGCTTGATCGTGCGGAAGAGCTTGAGCGATCGGTAGTTCTCGAACGACGAGAGGGACTCGACGAAGAAGTCGAATGGGATTGTCGACACAACGTCCACGAGGAAGTTCGTCTTGAGGTAGTGCCGCCGGATCTCGTGTCTGTCGATGATCTCCACTCCGGTCTCGTCGACGTACGTGGTGAGGAAGCTGAGTACGATGTCGAACAGGAAACACACGTCCGAAACGCGATCGCTCATGTACAGGAGGTCGGTGTCTTGGATGTCGAACGAGATGCGGAACGGCACGACGATCGCCGTCATCGCGACCATGATGCCGATCACGACATCCCAGACCATCCGCAGACGCGAGTAGTGTCGGATGACCGACCAGTGCGTCTTGACTTCGTCTGTCGCGAAGATGTTGAGGCGTCGGAGGTTGTCGAGTTCATGGGCGTGGATGTTGCTGTACGACATGGACTTGCGGTGGCGATACTGCACATACGGCGTGTGTTGCCCCACGTCCTGCATGCGCCGCACGGACTGCTCCTTCTGGATCGCTCGCCGCCCTCGCCTTGCAGAATCTGCGTACCGCTCGCTCAAGATCGTCGCGAGATCGGTCAGGTACTTCTGTGCGATCGGGCACTTCTTGATCGCCTCGACGACGTCGCGGCTGTAGATCGCGAACAGTTCCGTCTTGAGCACGGACCGGTACGTGTGTGTGTACCGCTTGCGATAGGCAACGAGGTACTCGATGCCGCAGATGTCCCCGGGAGTGAGCGAGCCGACGATCAGGTTCGCACGGATGGACTCGACGGAGCCGCTCGTGATGAAGTAGAGCTCTTCCCAGACGCTCTCGGCGTCGACGAGGGTTTGGCCAGGTCCGAGCACGATCGGCCGCAGCCTCGGGATTGTGAACACGAAGAAGTCGACGGACGTGACACCAAAGAACGGAAAGCGCTTCACGAACAGCTCCATCGACGCCGCCAGGATCTCGTACTGGAGACTCACCGGGAACTGGCGCAGCAGCTTGTCTTCGTCGAACACCGTGCGGTGACTCCAGTGGTACTCGAACTGGGACAGCACGCGCTGGCGGAGGCGCCTCGGGATGTTGCGTTTGAGCAGGAACTCCTTCGTCTCCTGCAGCTTCTGCTTGAGCTTGATCCCGCGTGGGTTGTAGTTCTCCGTGAGCATCTGGATGTTGGCGATGATCATCCCGACGCTGATGGACCCGAGCGCCTCGACGAAGATCGAGTAGGCGCGCTCGCCATCCGTGACGCCGTAGATGTCGCCGTACCCGACCGACATCATCGTATTCGAGACCCAGTAGAAACTCACTAAGTACGGGTTCGCGATGCCCTTCTTGTCGAGGTTCGTGACCCAGTTCATGCCGTCCGGGTCCCACGTGTAGAAGAAGAACCAGCCGCACGATACGAGGTGGATGATGAAGACGATCATGAGCAGGCTCTTGAGCGTCTGAAGCACGTGTGCGTTCAGCGCGTCCATCTGGATGGTCTCGATCGCGCGCTTGAGGCGCAGCAGCCGCATGAGTTTGAGCAGGCGGAAGAGCCGAATCGTGCGCAGCAGCTTGAGCGTCTCGAGTGACGACGTCGTGGACGACACCGCCTGCAGGAGCTGGTCGAACGGGACGGTGGAGAGCAGGTCGATGAAGAACCAACTCTTCATGTACCGCTCTCGGATCTTCGGGAGCTCGTGGATGAAGATGTCGGCGTCGTAGAAGCCCGTGAAGAAGTTGAGGACGACATCAATGCCGAAGCTCGTGTCGAACACCATGTTGAGAATTTGCTCCCATGGCTGCGACGAGAGAACGCGTGAGTCGAGTGCATCACGATCCACCAGCGCACACACCCGAACGCACCTCGACGTCGATCCCGAAGCCTATTCGGTACGGGATCAGCACGACGCTGTAGAAGATGATCAGTCCGATCCAGAGGTCCCAGCGCACCTTCCAGGTCGCGCGCGGCAGGACGACCCAGCGGTACGAGACCTCGCTCTCCTCCTCCCTTAGCTGGTTCGACTCGTAGTCGCGGATCGCGCGGGTTCTCGCAGACAAGCCCGAGGCTCGCCGAGCGTTCACTGGCGTCTTGTTCTTCGAGAAGTCCTTCAAGATGGTGTGTATCGTCGGTATGTGTGGCGCCAGCGCCTTGGAGCTGTCGAACATGAACTTGCGCATGTTCCGGAGGTTGCCCGGTGACAACTTCGGGCCGACGCGAACTGGAGACGGTGGACGCAGCGCCGCTTTGGCGCGGTGGTGATCTCGGTCACCGCAGCTCGCCGGTGGGGTCGACGGCGGCGACAGCGGCTCCGGGGCGACGGAGCCTGGTCTGGTGCCAGTGAAGCGGACATCGTGCACCTGCTTGGGGCTCGAGAAGAGGAACGTCTGCTTCATCGGTGCCAGTGCCTCGCGTGATAAGCAGTTCGGTCGGCAGCGGAGGAAGTCGGGTTCGCGGCGGTCTCGTGTGCTCGCGGCGAACTCGTCATACGCCCGTTGCTGCGGCCGTCGCGGTTCCTCCTCCTCCCCCGCCCAGCTCGCGCTTCTCGTGCAGCTCTTGGCGTTCGGCAGAGTTTCGACCTCTCACATCGCCCAGTTGTTTTAGTTGCACGTCATCACCACTAAGCACGCGTCATTCAGGCCAGCCAAGAGCACACAAGGTTCTGTCGCAGAGGCGTCCTGCGCAACAAGCGAAGCGCATCAGAACTGCTGCACGTGCGCGTCGGATCCGGCGGGAAGACGAGCTCTCGTTACGACAAGTTCAAAGGCACACGCCCGACCCGGCGGCTTCATATCAACGCGAAGACAGCGCGCGTCCAGCAGCAGCTGATGCGCCTCTAGAACGGCATCTTCATGCCGCCAAAGTTCGCCGCCATCTTCGCCATGTTGGCCATCATGTTCGGGTCGCTCTGCATCTGCTGCATCATGCGCATCATGCCCTGCGGCCCGCCCATTTGCTGCATCATCTTGGGGTCCATCGCCTTCGAGAGCTGCTGCATAACCGCGTTCGGGTTGCGCGCCATCTGCTTGTTCAGTGCGCCGTCGCCGCCCTTCATGAGCCCGCTCTTGCCCACGCGGCTCACGACGCCCGAGAACTGCTTGTGGCACTTGAGCAGGAACTCGATCTCGTAGATCTGGCAGCCCGAGCCGCGCGCGATGCGCGTCTGGCGCGACGGCGAGAGCTGCACGAGGCCGTCGAGCTCGGCGTCCGTCATGCTGTCCATCATGAAGAGGAAGCGGCGCAGGCGCTTCGTGCTCTCCTCCTCGCCGCCGGCCATGTTGAGCATCTGCTCCATGCCGGCCATGCCCGGGATCATCGACATGACCTTGCCGAGCGGCCCCATCTTCATCACACCCTGGAACTGCTTGTACAGGTCGCGCAGCGTGAAGACGCCCTTCTGGAACTTCTGCACCATCTCCTCCTGGTTGTCCAGCATGCCGCTTGTTTTGACCTCCTCCATGAGCCCGCGGATGTCGCCCATGCCCATGAGCCGGCTCACGAAGCTCTGCGCGTTGAACGCCTCGAAGTCGCCGAAGTGCTCGCCCGTGCCGTAGAAGATGATGGGTGAGCCCGTGGCCGAGACCGCCGAGAGCGCGCCGCCACCCTTCGCGTGGCCGTCGAGCTTCGTGATGATGACGCTACCGACGTCGACTGCCTGTCGGAACGCCAGCGCCTGGTCGTGCACCGCCTGGCCGATGGACGAGTCCATGACGAAGACGATGTCGTCCGGCTGGACCGCGGCTGCGACCTCCTGCATCTCAGAGAAGAGGTCGGCCTCCTGCTTGTGGCGCCCGCTCGTGTCCACGAGGATGAGCTCGTAGTGCTCGGCACGGAACTGCCGCACGCCCTCCTCGGCGATGCGCACGGGGTCGGCCTCGGTGTAGCTGCCGTAGAACGGGATGCGCAGCTTGGTCGAGTTCTGCTTGAGCTGGTCGAACGCGCCAGCGCGGAACGTGTCCGCGCACACCATGCACGTCTTCCAGCCCTTGCGCTGGTAGTAGTGCGCGAACTTGGCGATGCTCGTGGTCTTGCCGCTGCCCTGTAGGAGGCGACGCGAGCGTGTGTCTGTGTCAGTCCCCCCCACCACCACCACACACACACAAACGCACGCACACACAAGCGACGCAAACACATGCACAAGCGACACGAACGCACCTGCAGGCCGACGAACATGACGACGTTGCTCGCACCCTTCTTGAGCTTGAACGGCTTGGCCTCCGGCTCGAGTAGACGCACGAGCTGGTCGACGACGGACTTCTGGATGAGCCGGCGGCGGTTCACCCCCGACGTGTTGTCGTCCTGCAGGCTCACGGCGAGCTTGACGCCGTCGCGCAGGTCGCGCACGAGCTTGGCCTGCACGTCCGCCTCGAGCAGCGCGCCGCAGATCTCCTTCAGCAGCGCGTTGAAGGCCTCGTCGTCCGCCAGCGTCGAGCGGTTGAGCTTCGAGAGCGCGCTCTGGAGCTTCGAGCCGAGCTCCGCGAGCACCATGGCGGGCGACCGGAAGCGGAGGAGGAAGTGGCGGCGGTGGCGGGGGAGCGACTGACGCGAGTCGCTTGCTTCTGACTGTTGTATGGCGAGCGAAAGTGACAGCGCAGGGTTCGATAGTGAAGAAAACGAAGAGGGTGTACCCTGAATCCGGATTTATTTCACTATTGATAACATTGTTTTGGTGTGGCATTTGCATAAAAGCATATAACGAACGTAAAAGCAGCATATCATCGACTGCGCGAAATGAGCCCTCGAAACACGCGACTCTTTTCGCCACGGCCCGACATCGCACCCTCGCGCTGCGCCGCCAACCTGGTCGCCAAATGGTCATCCGGCATACCTTCTCTCTCACATCCATCGCTTGCTCTTCATACGCACATGTCTCCTTCTCGTCTTGCCCAGAATTCGCTCTGCGTCGATTGATCGGTAAACATGTCGCCCTCGTTTGGCTATGACTGTAATTAATTTCACACAACGTTCGATGATAAATCAATTATTTACTGTTTTAACCACAGTTAATGACAACGATTCTGTTTATGCCATTTTTCTGCACCAGTATCCAAAAAGTCGCATTTGATGAAGCTCTTCTTGCTGCACCGCTCCGCCGCCACCACCATCGCCGCTCACTTCCCGACTGGCGCCGCCGCACGCACACACACTCCTCGCCTTGCTGCCCTCCGTCCGCAGCAGCTTCTCCTTCGCCGTCGCCACATCTTCCTGCAACAGCAGCGCCGCACGATGGCCGATAACGCAACGACGAAGCTCTCGAACGCCGAGTGGAAGGCGACCCTCACGCCAGTGCAGTACGAGATCCTGCGCCTCAAGGGCACGGAGCGCGCCGGCACGGGCGAGTACAACAAGCACTACGAGGCTGGCACGTACGTGTGCGCCGGCTGCAAGACGCCGCTCTACACCAGCGACACCAAGTT